>PVIH01009168.1:0-59639 GCA_004025045.1 Sigmodon hispidus | reverse complement strand
TCTGTAAAGCCAAGGACACAGTCAATAAGACAAAACGACAGCCTACAGAATGGGAAAAGATTTTCAGAAACCCTACAAGTGACAGAGGATTGATCTCTAAAATATATAGAGAACTCAAGAAACTAGAGCCCAAAGCCCTAAGTAACCCAATCAAAAAATGTGGTTCAGAATTAAAAAGGAATTTCTCAGCAGAATTGCAAATGGCTGAAAGGCACTTGAAAAGTGCTCAACATCTTTAGCCATCACAGAAATGCAAATCAAAGCAACTTTGAGATACCACCTTACACCTGTCAGAGTGCCTCAATTAAAGACACAGATGATAGCTTATGCTGGAGAGGTTGCTGAGCAATGGGAATACTCCTCCATTGTTGGTGGGAGTGTCAGCTTGTTCAGCCACTTTGAAATGCAGTATGGAGGTTCCTCAGAAAACTGGAATCAATCTACCCAAGGATCCAGCAATACAACTACTGGGCGAATATCCTAAAGATGCACATTTGCACTCCAAATTCATTAGCTCAACTTTGTCCATAGCAGCATTATTCATAATAGCAAGAACCTGGAAACAACCTAGATGTCCCTCAACTGAAGAGTGGATTAACAAACTGTGGTACATCTACACAATGGAGTACAACTCAGCAGTAAGAAAAAAATGATATCCTAAAATTTGCAGGCAAATGGATGGATATGGAGAATATTCTCCTGAGGGAGATATCACAAACCCAGAAAGATAAGCAGTGAATGTACTCACTCACTAGTGGAATCTAAACAAAAGAGCAAAAAGCAAAGCATGTTCCAGCTGCAAAGCACAAACACTGAACAGCTTGGGATCTGAAAGACTTTGGATCGGCACCTTGGATGTCTTGATGTTGGAATGAGGTTAGCAGATTTGCCCAGAGTGGACGCTGAACTAAGCCACTTTAGGACCTTGGGACCTCCTGCTCTTACTGGGGATGACAAGAGATTGGGAGAAGAGAGAATGACTAGGAAGAGTGGGAGGGGAAAGGGAGTTTGAACAAGGAGATACATGAATAAAAAAATGAGACTTCATTTAAAAATAAAAAAAGAATAAACTATAGAAAAAAATACATTATATCGTTGGTATTTTCCAAAGCCAATGGTAAACTTCAATTGTTTGCTTACAATCTTGCCTTTATCAGACTAGAGTTTTCTAGGAGATATTAGTAAGTCATGTTTACATGCTTATAATTTTATTATTTCATGTTTATGCCTTATGCCAATTTTAGAGTTGATAATTTCAATGAGGAAAATGGTATTTCAAATTGAAAATTTTATAATAGTAGAAAACTGATTCAAATCTATAGTCTGAAATAGAAATAATGATCAGTATAATTGGAGAGTTCTAAAATTTGCCCCATGTATGATTTTAATACTGAAGGTCAAAATTTCTTTCTATCAAATATAGCACACATATAATTAGTTGCAATAATTAGCTGTTTAGGTACAAAGAGATATTACTATACTTCTAAAATGTATATTATTTATAGCATAACTATATAGAGCAGAATTATAAAATAATAAGCATTCTGTTTGCAAACTACAAAACACAAATAAGATTTATAATTAAAGACAAACTTCAAAAATTATTTAAATTACTGTGATAGCTAATTTTGGTTATCAACTTGACTAGATCTAGAATAAACTAAAATAGAAGTTGCTGGGCACTCCTGAGAGGGATTTTCTTCATCAGAGTATGAAGTAGGAAGGCCCATCCTAAACATGGACAGCACTTCCTAGTGGAGGGCAGGAGAGTATCATTCTGAGTGAAGTAACACAGGCCAGAAAGAAAGACATGGTATGTACAAACTCATAAGTGAATTTTTGACATTAAGCAAAGAATATCCAGGGTGCAAAACACAACCCCAGAACAGCTAGGTAACAGAAGGAATTTAAGAGAGACGACTAGGGATCCCTCTGGGAAGGGGAAATAAAGTAAATTGGGATCATAATGGGGAGTGAGCAAGGGGAGGTGGGAACAAATCTTGAGAGAAGATGGTTGAGTGAGAGGAGCAACAGAGAGGGAGTACAAAGGAATGCATATCTTGATCCAGGGAGCCACTGTGGAAAGAATCCTAGTGCTAAGGAAACCTCCAAGAACCCACAAGATGTCCCAGGTTAAGACTCCAAGCAATAGTAGAGAGGGTGCCTCAACAGGACTTCCCCTATAATCAAATGCATGGCCACCCAAACTGTCATTATAGAACCTTCATCTAGCAATGGATAGAGGCACAAGTAGAAATCTATAGCTAAACACAAGGTCAAAGTCCCAGTCCATCTGGAGACTGGAGAGAGAGAGAGAGAGAGAGAGAGAGAGAGAGAGAGAGAGAGAGAGAGGATAGAGTATATGAGCAAAGGGATGAAGATCATGAGAAGACCCACAGATATGGCTGACCCAAGTTATTGGGACCTCCCTGACCCTGAATTAATTGCTGAGGAACTTTCATGGAAAGAAACTAAACCCTCCAAGAGGAACACCTAACTCAGCCTTAATACTGGGATGAGAGACTGAGACCTACCTCTACTATATATGCCAGACTAAACTGACCCACCATGGGTCTCCTTGCCCTCCTTGGGGGAGTGGATGAGGGGATGGGGTAGAGATGCTGAGGGAGGACTAGAAGAGACAGAGAGGAAAGAAGCGAGGGGGAACAGTGGTAGGTATGGAAAAAAATAAATAAAAAAATGGGGAAAAAGACATGGAGGGAGAAAACTGTGCTTTTAATTGCTTGCCCCCACTTTCCCTGGCAAGTTCATCTCTCTTACTGCTAGAAATCCTGTGATACCACTTTACAGATATCAGAACCAAATTCTTAGTGATTCCAGTGTAGACTGGAGACCGGCAGCTGTCCAGGACTCTTCCAGGCCTTCAGCATCAGACTGTACTAGTGAGATGTTGGGTTTCCTAAACAGAATAGTTTGTGGTCTCTCCAGTGTGGGCCAACTACAGTTGGACTCTTCAGAGCACATCCTTAAGCCTATGTAATAAATCTCAAATATTATCTATATGCATATATTCATGTTTGCAGATACATGTGTATGTATTATGTATTAATTATACTAGTTTGACCCTTTACAGAACTCTAACTAATTCGGATTATGGTACCAGGAGTGAAGCAACTGCTATGTGGATCTGATCATGTTGTTCCTTTAAGAAGGACTGTGGAATGACTTTGGAGCTATGTGCTAGAGAAGGACTATGAGTATAGAGAATTTTAATGAACTCTTATGAGAGCTTAGATGACAGGGCCATTAAGAGACATGTCAACAATGGAGAACTGGCTTGCAAAGTTTCAGAGGGATGAAAAGACTGTCTTAGAGCTATTTGTGTGATATTTTGGGCTCTGGATCTGTGAAAGTAAAACCTTTGCTTTAGTGGACAATGGATGCTGGTTGGCTAGAGTTGAAGAATCAGTTGTGGTTAATAAGAGACCAGCATTCTTGAAGTGAAATCTTTGCAGGGATATTTTCTTAGAGTCAGTACACAGAGGCTGTGGTCCAGAGGAAAGCCTTCATCTCAAACTGGCAGCTGAGGTTGGTAGTTTTGGCTACATGATGCTGATATTAGAAGCATAAAGGATGTGTGAGTTAATGGATCATGAACTCTTCCTCTTTGGTTTCAGAGATCTACTGAGGATAGGCAGCATGTAAAAAGAGACTCCAGGTATGAAGGAAACTGTGAGAAGTCATTATGCAAAATTATGGAAGTGAATCCTGGGTTTCAGACCAAAAGATATTAGAGATACCAGACCCTTGAGACATCTGCATACAGGAGTGGAACCAGGTGAAGAGAGAGATGCTGTAAGCAGTAAGGCTGGGGGAGAAAGGTGGCGGAGCCATAGAACCCTTGTTGACACTGTACATGGTGTGGCAAGATTTAAAGTCTGCCTGCTAGGGTTTGATTTTGCTTTGATCTAGGTTTTCCTCTTTATCCACTCATTACTCTTTTTAAAAGGATAATGCATATTCTGCACCCTTGTATGATGAAAGTATGTAATCTGCAGCGTGCTATACTTAAGATACTACATTGAGTCTCAGAGGACACTTTGGACTTTTAAACAGTGTGACAACTGTTAAGACTGTGGGACTTCTGAGATAAGATTAGTGCACTTGGAATTATTAAATGGCCATGAGCTTTTGGGGGCCAGGGGTTAGAATGAGGTGATTTGAAGCACATTGCCTTCCAGAAACTCAGGTATTGAACCTTCCTTCCAAGGTGGTGGTGCTGTTTGGGAGATTTAGGTGGCGCAGCCTTCCTGGAAGAAATGTGTCACCATGGTGAGGGGTGAGCATTGAGAGTTCATTGCCCTTTTCTACTTCTGTCTTACTCTCTGCTTCACGCTTCTGTTAAAGATGACATCTCTCAGCTTCTTGCTGCTGCAACAATGATGAATTCTATTCCTCTAATGTCATAAACCAAAATAAATTTTTTCTTCTATAAGTTGCCATGGCCATGAGATTTTCACATCACTGCATTGGAAGAGTAACTAATACAAAAGCATTTAAGCAAACTCAGAGATCCTCTTGCCTCTGCCTTCTGAGTGGTGGGACTAAAGGCATATAGTACCACCATCGCCCCACCAAAGCATGTGTTTTTAAGTTGTGGTCCTTAGATACTAGAGCTATGAGATGCAAATGATTTGTCCATGCAATTAGACAAGTTTGAATTACAACCACAAAATGAAACAAAGGAAGCAAGAATGTAATCAGATATAGGTTAAATCAAAGGAGATGAGCAGAATCTAACATGCTGGAGTATGCGCAGTGTATTTAAGACACAGAAAGTCTGCATTTGCTGAAAGCACTGTTTGAGTGTGAAGTTGTCTCTTAGGCTTGGATCATATTCCTGCTGAAGTACTGTTAAGTTCTTAAGAGATGCCAGTCTAAAAACTGGCAATGATGTTGATTAATCTTAAATTAGTCTAATCTGTCCTCTCTTTTCAAGGATAAAAATATCAATAGTTTTAAGATCCCCATGTGTAGCAATCTTATTTGCAATCTTATTTGTATTATCACCCTTGATAAGTCATGCTTATGATTTTTATCTTCTTTATAGTTATTGTTAACTTCTCAGCATTTTAAATTCATTTTACTGTTTTTCTTGATAAATACAAAATAAATAAAGAAAAAAAAAGATCCCCAAACAGTAAATCTTACAGGCCAACTTGCTCAGTGCTTAGAAATGGGAATAAACACTGACCTCATATGAAATCCATTATTCCAAAGAGAAAATCAGGTGGTTTTCAACCTTAAATAGGTGCAGTCTGGACAGGAGCCAATGCAAACTGAGGTGACTTCCCAAGCAGTAACACTTTTCTTCTTGTCAGCAGACCCTCCAAACAGAAACACACCAAATAATAAAGAGTACACACAGGCTTGATTAAAATTGTTTGACCAGGCTTCTTGTCACAGACTTCTTTATCTCCTGCATAAGCTTAAAACCCTTTTCTGTTCCCTAGCACTGAGCCTACAATCTTTCCAATGGGAGCACACTGAAAATTCCATCCTTGCATCAGTATCACCTGACTCCGATGGACTTATAAGGTGGCAGGAGCCAGAATCTGCCCTCAAGAGGCTAACAAACTCTGAGAAGATGTAGACATAGACATAGTGTTATTTGCTATCAGGTACTAACTTCAAAAAGAGATTAGAAACTCAGTAGCTCGAACACACTGGAGGTATTATCCAACTGTTACCCGGTTCTCTCATCTCAGTTTCCACTAACAAGGTAATATTTTCTGGAAAACAAAACAAAATATACAAATAGTAAAATGCTCCCCACCTTCCTGTAAAAGTATATTTAAAATAACAGTAGCATTGGATCTTAAAAAATCTTGAAGAAAGTTACTAATAAAAAAAAAATCAAAACAAAATAGTAAAAATGAACTTTTTAACTTCAAAATCTATAAATGATTCATGTATTTCAGATTCTATACTACAAAAATTCCTAGAAGCTATTTTGTTTTACTTTCTAAAAATTTTATTCTTTAAAACTGTATGTTGTTAAATATTATTATTTTTATTGTTATTATTATTGTCACCACTACTACTATTACTACTGGTGCTTTTAATCCCTAGGCTTCATGCATTGTGAGTAAGCATTCTAACATCTGCTTCTATTGCTAGCCCTGTTGTACTGTTTTTGAAGAGTAGTAGCATTTCCTTTATTTAAGCACCTCTTGCTAGGATTTTATTTGCATCAAACAGTAATAGCAGTAGAAAGATAACCTTGCATAAATGAACAAACTATGTGCTAGGGATTTTTCTTAAAATCCTCTCACTAACAGATTTTGATACACATTAAATTTATCAATGTTACGGTATTCATACCATGGTATACCCTGAGGCTGTTGGAAATGTGTGAAGTTCTCAATGTTCGTTGCCTATATGAGGCATTCTGATAGTCAAGCCTTTTCCCAAAATTCTGTAAATTCTGGTGGTGTGCCCAAGCATCTGTTTTTACAACCACCCTTTGTGATTCCAAGTGCAATAAAAGTTGAGGATCACTGCACCAGACAAGATTACAAAGACACTCCATTCCTACTTGAATCACACTCCAGCCTGTGCTCAGCTTTTCTCTTCCTATGACTTTATAGATAGGAAGACAAATGTGAAAAGTTCTTTAAATACACATATACCAGTAGCAGTGAAAGAGGGGAACAAGATCCTGACTTATCTCAACACATTGTAATGGTCTGACTGTGGCGAGGTAGAACTTCCTCATGTTAAATAACAAAGCACAAATTAGGGCACAGGAAGGGAACCCTGCCACAAATGCAGAGCAATGCAGACGTGACTAGAAAGCAGTAGGCACACAGCTTTCTTGAGAAATCTGGTCAACTTTAATCTCCCATTACATCAAGATGGGGATTTGGCTGCCAGAAAATAAACTTGGTCCAAGGCTATGTCAACAAATTCTTACTCTCTGGAAAAGGAAGAAACCCCCCCCCACACACACACACTTTGCATGCTTCATTGGAGTGTTTTAAGTATGGAGCCATGTTCTGAACAGCATACTTTATGAACATAAACTTAGAGTGATGGATGAGGATAATTGCAGCTGCTAGGTTAAAATCCTTCACTGGTAGGAAAAGTTAGCCCTGGGAGAGTGTGACAGATATTTCCAAAATCTTCAAGACCATACCAGTGGAAGTTAGATTAGATGAAGTGTGCAAATGCCGAAGTCAAGAGCAATGAATGGATAGATGAAAGGAAACTTGAACAACGTTAGTCTTCAATAAAGGGATGGTGCACAGCCACACCACTAAGTGTTTCCTGTTTGCAGAGGTATTTAAGTGTTTGTGTAAATGCTGGGTAAGGAGACTTTCATGTCTTAGGATCTGAATCACAAGGAAAAATCTTTCCTCACTTACAATTTTATGAATTTTGTTTATTAGTGTACTTAATATATGTTATATATATTTAATAAATAAGATCCTTCATGTTTTGCACCCTGTGGAAACAGGTTAAGTGGAACTTCTGCAGTCTACCCATCAGCTTCAAGGAAGCAAGTGCCTGATGTCTCTAGTAACACAACAAAGTCCCTACACGCTTTTCCAAAGGACAAACATGTCACAGCAGATTGCTGTTTCAGCATATAAACTGTCCCATCCTTAAGTAAACTGAAGGTATGTCTTGCAGAAACTTTTGGGATGTGTCTCTTTCAGTGTCCTTGAAGACTGCCTCATGTGCTGTTAGTTTAGAACTTCCTAAAGATCACTAACTATCCTAGCCTCCATCTCAACAGACTGTCCTGTATTCTGAGATGTCCTTGCATTCTTACTTCAACCTACACAGAAAACAGTGGAAGTGGTGAGGACACGTCTTATTTCATGGCCACAGAGGTCTCTGCCATAATGATGACTTTCTCTTGAAAGTTTTTTTTAAAACTTCCAGGCTGATTCCAAACTTCTTGGCGGCTCTAAGGACAAAGAATGCATGGAGTTAAGACTTGACCTTAAGGGGCTGCCAGGGCCTAAACATGCATCTTCTCCTACCCAAAGTACTGTCATCATCTACTACGAACAAACAAGCGAACAACCAAGGACTCTACTACTATTTTTTCAGCAGTTGAGCTCAGTCATGTGGCCTCTAAAACTGGTCCTGAGGATAGAGCTTAAGTCCCCAGACTTAACTTGAGCCTCTGGCCACCCCCCTCCCAGCAGAGTCCAGAAAGAAGGGGAGAGAAAGGGAAAGCAGTGGAGAGGATGGAGGTGGGGCTGGAGAAAAGTGTGGGGCTGGAGGGAGCGAGCTTCCGAGGGAAAGAAGAGGGGAGGGCAGACGGGGCTCGGCACGCTCCCTCCCTCGGCCGCTTTCTCTCACATAAGCGCAGGCAGAGGGCGCATCAGTCATGCCCTGCCCCTGCGCCCGCAGCCGCCGCCACCGCTCGGCCCCGCGCGTGCAGGAGGCTCGAGCGCCCGGGAGCTCGCCGGCCTCGCCGCCGCCGGGCGCCCCGCCGCCCTCCTCCCGCCCCCCGGCTCCGCCACCGCCACTCCCGCGGCTC
The DNA here is from genome assembly GCA_004025045.1 of Sigmodon hispidus. Lineage (NCBI taxonomy): Eukaryota > Metazoa > Chordata > Mammalia > Rodentia > Cricetidae > Sigmodon > Sigmodon hispidus. Next base: position 51,121 of record PVIH01009168.1, on the reverse strand, counting down.
CTGTGGCCCGGCTCCTTTCACTTCGGGCGAGGGGAGGGAGGAGGGGGACGAGGGATCCGCGGGCTCCTCGGGACGGAGTGAAACATCTCGGGGTGACTGGGCTTAACCAACCCCCCACCCCACCCCTTTCTTTGCAAAAAAACGCCAAAACAAAACCGCGATCGCCGGAGCCGGCCCCCGGCGCCCTCGCTTCACCTCGCGGACCGCCACCGAGGGCAGCTCGGATGTCCGGTTTCCTGTAAGGCTCGTACCTGACACCCGGCGCCTCTCCCGGGCTAGGGCTGCCAGATCCGAGGGCAAAAGTTGGAAGCTGCGGAGCCCCGGGATCCGCTAGCCCAGGGGGGTCCCCCGAAGGAGACCGCGGGACGGGGGACCAGGACCGGACCTCAGCCTCGCGCCCCAGCCTGCGCCTGCCAGCGGACCAGCCTCCCTGCCCCCGGTCCTTCCACCATGCACTTGCTGGGCTTCTTGTCTCTGGCGTGTTCCCTGCTCGCCGCTGCGCTGATCCCGAGTCCCCGAGAGGCGCCCGCCACCGCCGCCGCCTTCGAGTCGGGACTGGGCTTCTCCTCAGAAACGGAGCCCGACGGGGGCGAGGTCAAGGTAGGTGCATGGACCCAGGCAGGCTGGGCTGAGGATCAGCAGCGCTCAGTCCTGGGTTGTGGGTTTATCTTTGCTGGGTGTACAGAGAACTTGCAGGGAGAGTGTGTGCATAATTATTTATTTAACCTTTGGATCCAAAGTTAGAGATTGGTGCACGCTTCCTTGGAGCAAAGTTTCCCTTCTATTTCAGTGGAAAGCCGTTACTAGAAAATAAAAAAAGTAAGTAAGGGGAGAGAAGGGCCCAAAGAGATGTCTGATCACTCAGATGGAGCATTCCTCTTTAGAGTGGTCTTCTAGTGCCCACAGGGGAGCTTGCACCCTGCCCTGGTGGCATGGCTCCAGTGAGAATTTCATTGCTGTAGGGAAATGTTCTTTTTTTTTTCCCTGGCTGGCTCTTTGAACTCCAAAGAGCTTCTGGGGTGTGTGACTATACAACTTAGGTTTCTTGTCCTGGAGTATTTATAGCAGGAGCCCTGGCTCTGGGAACTAGTTTGGAAAAAAGTAACAGGGCTTGAAGGTTTTAGATTTTAGGATTAACTTGAACTTGCTCAAATCTCAGATGTAACAGAGATTGGAATCTTTTAAATCGTAGTCAAGAGAGACTTCTCCCCAACTTTTTCAACTGCATTTCTAAACCCTGACTATAAGAGTTGAAAATTTGAACAGTTAATGTATTAGCTTACTTTTGTTTGTAAGAAAAAAGTCTCTTTTCTAAACATGTTAAGATGTTTTTAAAGACATTCTGATTCTCAAAAGGAGTCACTTATCTTCTTCTTGTATACTTCCAAAGAATACTTATAAATCTTAAAATTTTGAACTCCTGAAAAAGTACCCCCCACATCTCCTCTCCCTGTGTCACCCCAGACTAGAATCACACGGAAGTGGTTTACTGTGTCTGACTGTAAGTGGGAAAAGAGCAAGGGGTGTGTTCCTCTCAACTTTCACTTGACTTTGTTGGGGAACACTTACTGAATGTGCAGAGATTAAATCACCATCCCTGTGTTTTGTCTGGTACAGACAAGACTACTTTCTAAAACATCCAACTATGATTATGTTCACATTTGGGAAAAATAAAAATATCAGAATTTGTAGCTCATTATGAGAATTGTAACTTTCAGAATAAACATATTACTGTAACTATAGTGATGAGAAAATCATTGTCACGAAACGCCACAAAAAATAAAGCTCAGAACCCAATAGTACTTCTTGTAATTTGAGCCCTTCGGTTTTGCCAGACCTATTCACTTTCTGACTCTTCAAATTCAAAGTGATGTAGGTATGACTTACTCAGACAGATTACCTATGATAACCAGCTTTGATTTACAGAAGAAAAAGTGTGAGGCACTGAGTAACATGAGTAACATTTCCTGACAAGCCAATAGCTTATACAGTAGATTGATAGTTACCATAGAGGCAGGCCTGAATCACTGTACCTGTATGTTGGAGCACTCAGGTGTGTGTTACAGCAAGGTAGAGACTTGCAGGATAAAAAAAGTTCCTTATTTTTAACTTTGAAAACTGTTGTCGCTGGTATGCCATTAATTTTCTCCTTTCCTCTGAAAAATCTATGTATTTTGTTTACAAAATCTCTTCATATTTAATCATCTCTTAAATTTTGTATGTTGAACAAGAATTGATGTTTGGTGTATGATGTGATTTTTTTTTTTTCATATCTGTATTTTGTATCTTTGAGTTTCCTGGGCAGTGTACTTGGGCTGTGCTTAACTCTTACCCAGTGACTGAAAAGGACCTTGACAGCTAATTTTCCTGGTGCCTTCAGTGAAACTGCTGTGTCCTTGCTGGGAAGCCTGTACACAGTGACCCAAACACTGGTGTAAGACTCCCTGTCTCTCCCTAGTGGCCTTTCAATGCAGCACTTCAGTTCCCTTCAAGCAGTGGAGAACCAGCTGTAAGTTTCCCCAAATCACCAAAAGGCATTTCACAAGAAAAAAACAAAATATCCATTATACATAGTATCAACTATGTTTTGTTGATCAGCAAATATCCATGTCACCTTTTTAAATTCACAAATATAAAACAATCCAATAAGCTCGCCATCCAGTCCTCCTTTGGCTAGCCTAGGTCACGCACATAGTTGGAAGGGAATTCAGTAGGTTTCCCTTTCAGTTTTTTTCATGGTTGTATGATTTAATGAAAAGTCCTAAAATATTTTCTGAAGGATGTTAATGCAAACAGGTCAATAAGCAGCAGGGTTCCCTGGGCCCAAAAAGAAACATTCCAAACTTGTTATCAAACTAATGAATCAAATTGCTGAGCTCAGAAAAGCACCTGATTGCTAAAAATAATAATCTGTAGTCTGGGTAGAGCATTCTCTGGTAAAATGGAATTGAAGAATTTAGTTTTAAGAAAAACATTGATTTATGACAAAAAAAAGTAAATCAGAAGACTTACAGACTATCAAACTTTTCCCCTTTTATTGAAAATATATTCTTTATTTCACATAATATTTCCTTTTCATGTTCCCCCTATCCAATTGCTGCCATTTCAATTTTTTGTCTCTCATTAAAAAACAAAAAGGCTTCTATGGAATGATAATAAAAAATATAATAAGGTAAAACCAAATGAACTTATCAGAATTGGGGAAAAAAAGAAAGAGGAAAGGAAGAGCCCAAGAGAAGACACAAGAAATAAGATAAAATAAAAAGAAAGAGAGAAAGGAAGCAAGAAGAAAGGAAAGGAACGAAAGGCCTGGCAGGACATTATAAGATAAGGAACTTCCAAGGATGCTGCCATGCACTGCTGGGCATGCAGTCTATCTTTAGTTGTAGTTTGTTTCTTCTGAGTTAGGGATGGGGCCATGTGTTCATGTCTTCTTTCTGCTCTAGGTCCCCATCTATTGCAGGCCCTTCAGGCCCTGTGCATGCCGCCTCAGTCTCTGTGAGTTAGTATATGTTTTGATCATGTTGATTTAGAGGGCCTTGTTTCCTTGGTGCCCTCCATTCCCTAGGATTCTTACAGTCTTTCTTCCTCTTCTGTAGTGTCCCCAGATCCCTAAGGAGAGGGATTTGGTAGAGACTCCCATTTATGGCTGAATGTTCCCAGGTTTCTCATTCTCTGTGTAACATTGGCAGTAGGCCTTTGTATTTGTTACAGTTTGCTGCAGCAAGACGATTCTTCCATAATAGTTGAGCAAGTCACTGATCAGATTTGTCTTTCTAGGTGCTATCAAGCTTTTAAAATAGACTTAAATTTTTTTCTTCAAGTATTTTATTCATATATGCAAATTTGCTCATATCCATCCTCAAGTATGCCCTTCCAACTCCTTCCAGAGCCCCCTTACCCCAATTTCATGTTTTCTTAATTTATTCATGAAAATGGTGTGCAAATATGTATGTCTTTACATAGTTTACATATTTGATATTTGGTTTACAATAGTTTTTTATCCATTTTAAATAAATCTGTATACTTTTGTGTGTAATAGCTTGCTATTAGTAGTGCCAACTAAACCAATGGCAGTGTTCTTCAAACTAGCAAATGTGTGCCTGAGTCAAAATTCCCTAGAGGTCATTTTTTTTCTTTTCTTTTCTTTTTTAATCTTGTACTAAGTGAATCTGTAGACATTGGTCAGTCATGTACAATTGAAAGAATATCTCAAGTCATTTTTAATAACAAAGGTATTACATGATACATATGAGTGACTAAGTTCATTAGTTTTATCATAGTCATCATGTGATTGTTCAGTTTGTGAAATAATATGTCAGGCAGTGATCATCTTGGAAGACATGACATTTTTCTGGGGTTTTGTATTTGTTTAAAGTAGTTTACCACTGAGGTGAAAAAGTCAAGCAAAATTTTTATCTTTCATTGTGAAGTTGAAATTATAAAATCTTTATGTATTGTGAAATTTACTTATTATTATGAAATCAACATTGTGTATGTTCTGAAGTTTGGGACTCATCCATGTGGCTATTTGATTTGGAATCTTTGATCTCAGAGAGGAGCTTTCATGTGATTGGGATGTGTATTTTACATAGATGAATTCAATTCATCAACTTCAGAATTATACTTGTTCTCCAGGATGGCATGGGGACAATGAGAAGGCATATAGAACAGTTCACAGTTGGGGTGTTAGTGGAACAACAGTGAGTTCTCATAAATACCAATATGTTTAGATAGTTAGAATTCTGCTGGTTGTTTCAGCAGCCAGCCTATAGGGATTCGACTTGATACTGTGAGCCATGATGGAAGAATTAGTTATGATCTTAGCAAATGATAAGCAGACTCTGGAAATTGAACATAAGATTGGATAAAAGTCATAAAGACTTTTACTTGGGGGGTTAATTACAGGTGGAGAGTCATTCACAGCCCCAGCAGAGTAGAGACAAGGGTCATGCAGGTGTCCCAGAGGATGGATCCATCAGTCTGGGAATTGATTACTGTGAAAATTGAAGGAGTAGGAAAAATTAACCCTGAATTTGATGTTATAATAGTAGGACAATATTGTTTTTCACTTGTACATTTAGGCTATTTTATAGACTAATAGATTAGGCTCATATGTCACAGAGTAAGACATATTTGGAACAGCAAAATAAACCTCAAAGTAAACCGTTTTATTACTGGTTCTTGTGGTGATATATATTTAATAAAAATAGTTTGGAATATCAGAAGACAGAGACATCTCTTCAGCCTTTTTTGTTGGTTTTTTGAGAAAGGGTTTTTCTGGATGTCTTGGAACTTGCTTTGTAGACCAGACTGGCCTCAAACTCACAGAGATTCTCCTGCTCCTGACTCCCAAGTCCTGGGACTAATGGCATGTGCCACCACAGCCTGGCTTTCATGGCTTGGCTTTGTGGGCGACTCTCCTCTGATATTCCAGACTAATTTTATTAAATATATCTTAGCACAGGCTCTCAACCTTCCCAATGCTGTGATCCTTTAATACAGTTCCTCATGTTGTGCATTATTTCATTGCTACTTCAGGACTGCAATTTTTCTCCTGTTTTGGAAGTTATTTGATATGTGACCCCAAAGGTATCGCAACCCACAGGTTGAGATCCTCTAACTTAAAGGGAAGTAACTGCCTAGGTCTAGTAGCACATAACACTTGTAATAGACTTGCTACAATTGTTACTACAATCTTTATGGAAAGTTAAAAACATAGTATATTAGCCAGTATTCAACACATAACAATGTAATATTATTCAGTAATTACAGTCATCATCTAGCTGGAGCCTTGCCTGTGTTTCTGTGTTCTCTTATCTATACTTCTTGGTAGCACACCTCCCCACTTCCACAATACCAGAATTCTAAGATTTGGATTAAGACCCTCTTAAATTCCCCTTATCTCATTTCCACATCAATTTCTATTAGAGGATTAGAGTTTGGCTTCTCAGGAGTCTCCTCTGAGTAGGGCAGAGGTTTGAGTAAAAAATTGGATCATTGTCCTCCTTTTATGGCTTCTATTTAAGGACAGACATACAGTCATACAGCTAGGTTTTCCTCAAAGGATAATACTGTGTTTTTCTCATTCCTCTCTCAGGTTTTGTCCATAGTCTGAGTGTTTACTGCTCTAAAGACAGTGGGTCCTGGGAGAATGGGGCTGATGAGACTGACTAAAGTCTCATGCATAGCCAACTTTATTCAGGGCATCAGACACTTTATACTCTGTGAGTCAAAAGGAGTCACATGAGTAAATAAAACAATCACAAAAGGAAGTTGTCCATGGCAAAATCATGTTTTCCCACACAGGCAAAGAACAACAGGCTTTTATAATGAATAATCAGAAGTAAAGTCACTCCTACTCACTATCCCTGAGAAGAAGAGGAAAACACATTCCAAGAAGAATGTCATGTTTTTGAAGAAACTGAGGTCACAAGACTCTAGTCTTGTTTTCTGGGGTTTTCTCACAAGCATTCAGAAATCTCCTCATGTGACTCTACTCTTGGACTGTGTTCCAACAAGACTGGATACATATGGATTTGCATCCAAAAGGCCCAATTCACCTTTCCTTGGGTTTCACACATTTTTGTATTTCTTCTCAGGTATGATTTCCCAGTTGATAACCATTTATTCATATCACACCATCAAAACTGATTTAGGAAGCAGTTATTGATGGTAGTGCCTCTTTAAATCAATAGTTTTATTTCCTGTTCTATGCTGATTTCAGAAGACCTGGAATGTTAGATTTGGTGGATATAGCTTTTGAGAGGGAGATATTGTTACCTTGTTTGCAGCCTGGATGCTTGGATCAGTTGTAACTGGGTCCTTGAGGGCATGGGGGCTGACATGTATGGAATGTCAGATTCCTGCAGTGCCAGGGCTAGTCTTTCCTTATTAGATGCTGCAAATTTACACTATCCTCTAGATATCAGCTATTCCTTAAACATTGAGAGTAAGAGTGAATGATAATGGCCCTCATCACCCTGACAACCATTGTGCATCCTTTGCACTACTCCCATCTTATAATCTGATATCATTGAGTTTTCTCCTTCATCACCATAGATGACTGCCATGTTATATTAAGGATGATAAATGCCGTATACAAATTGATGAACCAGAAATAATAGCAGTCTTTAGTCTTGAGGTGTGAGGTATTGTTGAGGTGTTTCTATATGTATACATGTGAGTTTGCAGGTATATTTGCCCATACCTGTGGAGGCTGGAGGTACACCTTACTGTCCTTTTGACTCAATCTCTACTCTTTGTTGACCCGGTATTTCTCACTTAATTCAGAGCTCATGGGTTTGGTGAAGGTGTTTGTCTCAGAGTCCAGATACTTCTCCCTAACTGGGTTATACGTGAACTCTACTGTGCCTGGCTTATTATGTGGGTACTCTGGTTAAAAATGAGATCCTTATGCCTGTCCAACCACCTTCCTCCTCAAGAATAGTCTTTGGTTTATCCTTTATATAAAAAGAATGTGAACATTTGCAACATTTATCTTAGAATAATGGTTTCACAAACCTTCATATTCTTATTTATGTACTTTCTGAATCTACACCTCTCTGTTCATTGCCTCCGTGTGCAAGAAAGCAAAGCATCTATTAGAGCCAACTAGTTACATTGACTTATGAATGCAGAAACCTTCTTCTGGACTTTACCATTTGTCACACTGTTGGCTAAAACTAGATCATAAATGACCAGTATCTGTTGTCTGTCTGCTTCCCTGTCCATCTGTCTGTCTATCTGGACCAGGATTTCATGTAGCCTAGGTTGTTTTGGAACTCTATGCATTCTGGGATGACAATGAACTGTCTTTTACCTCTTGAGTGATGGGATCACAGGCATTTGCCACAAGGCCTGGTACGTTAATTTCCTGCTTTACAGAAATAATGAAAGAACAAATGCTTAGCCAGAGCCCTTGCAAAAATTTCTAATATATTTTCTAAATTTGTAATGTGATTTTGTGAAAAAAGGCGGCAGGGGTGGGGGAGGATTTCTGTGTCTAACAAACCTACACAAATCGGAGGGTTCAGAACGACCAAATGATGGCTCACATCCTTTATCCAACCTCTGGGCATATGTTATATCATCTTTCAAAGATTGTATTACTACTGGAAGATATACATTCATGTTATTAGCTGAGATGACCTTTTGCTACATAAGTGCAGGTTCCTATTTGTGTAAATTGGATGTTAAGGCATTATTTATTTTTCAAGTTAGAAAAATCTGGATGCAGCAAGAAACTTTTAATAAGAAGAGATGCTATGATTTTGATTCATATTTAGCTCTAAAGTTTACAACAAACACTTTATGTTTGTAATTGTTCCTTCTGCAATGTAAATATCCAGTTACTTTCACTCATTCAATACTTGTTTCAGAGTTTGTAGTTTATGAAAACAGAGACTGTGTTGAATTAGTTGGTTTTATTGAGCATTCATGGCAAAATGTGTCTTAAGATACTTTGTGCATGATGAATTCTCACTGTTTCCTTGTATGAACACTGCCCTGGTCACTTCGAAAAATGGGGCTTATGTCATTTACAGGTTTTCAGTAGACATTGTTGGGGCATTTATTTTACCTTACATCTTGCTTTCCAAATGACCTTTTTCCTTTCACACAAACTATATGGTCTCAAGTGGTGAAGGCTGGATCCAAACTTGCTTTGTCCTCTGCTTGCAGAACCCTTTTGTCTTGCTTTGAACTTCCAAGAATGGTTCCTAGAAGTCATCATCATTAATTGCATCTTGTTGCAGTCACATAGCAGCCAACAGCAGAACTGTTTAAACAGATTTAAGGAGTGGAGGGGGGTGTGGTCTCTGTGGTAGTTCCTGAATCCTTACCCTGGCTGTCCTCATTCACACCCTGCCAGTGCCTCATACTACCTGCAGCACAGATTAGCTTCTTTCCAAGTAAGGTTAAGATAACAAAAAGGACTCACACTGTATTATTGAGGCTTAAAGAGTAGATAGATAAGTAGATGGATAGAGAGATAGATTAGAACTGACTGGCATGTGGTTAACTTTCTATAACATATTGGTTTTGATTCATGACTAGGGAAAAAAATTCAAAGCATAGATTATGTCATGGACATATGGAGTAACTCTGATTATCCAGAACATTAAAAAACAAGTTCATTGCATATAATATATCATGAATTAACCCAATTTCTGAGAGGTTATGTATGCAGAATGTTAATTGTTCAGACTACAGCCACACATGAAGTGCTTACAACATGTTTTCAACTATGCGAGTGCCTGGAAGAAACACTGTGTTGTCCTTGGAAGAAATGCTTCTTTACTTTTAAGAAAATATTTAAAAATTTTAATATGCTTTATTTTTTAATTTTTCAATTCCCATATATTTTTTAGTACTTTTTTTGTTTATTCTTCTCTGATGTTTTACATTCTGACCTCCCTCCTCCAAATTTCTTCCTCCACTCCAACTTCCCCTCTTGCCCAGATGGACTTCTTCTCCAGTTCCCTTCAGAAAAGGGCAAGCCTCTCAGAGATATCAACTAAGCCTGGCATATCAATTTACAGTAAGACTAGGCACATTCCCTCATATTAAGGCTGGACAAGGCAACCCCAGTAAATCCAGTAGGAGGAAAAGGGTTCCCAAAACAGAGTCAGAGACACACCCCTGGCTCCCACTGTTAGGATTCCCACAAGAAGACCAAAATACACAACCATGACATATGTGCAGTGGAACTAGATCAGACCATGACTCTGTCTTAAGGACAAAACAAATCTAAAAAGCATTCTTTAATAGAATATGACAATTATAAATATGCTAATATGGTACTTCAATGTGTGAACATCTAAAATTTCAACAACGTTATTATGTTCTAAAATTAAGTTAGTACATGATGCTGAAAGTATTTTTTTTTTAAATTTATTGTTTGGCTATTTTACATCATGCAATTTTTTATTGAAGAAAGTATGAAAAAAACTCAATAAAACATGCAACAGCTAAACTTCTGTGGACTTGCTAAGACAAGAGAATTTTCATTGCTTTTCTGAGACTGTCTTCCTGGATGGCAGCTGGTACAGGAGGCTCCTTGCTTTGTATCCATTAGATGAATTATGGTAGAGACTTACCTGGGTGCTTTACATGTACTCAGTTTACCATAGTTAGTGTCATTTGACCATTCAATTAAGTCATCAGTCAATACTATGAACTGCATGATTCTCTTGTGTCCAACACTGTGTACTGCTGAGCAATGAGGTACATGAATGGTTAGCAACAAGGAATTAAAAACAAAAAACATCAATGGTCATCCCATGCTAGATGATCGGCCATAAAAATATATACACACAAGTATCATAGACTCAGCAAGTAGTATTTATTTATTTGGAAATATATATGTATATCCACATACAAATATGTATATAACAACAATTAAAGAAAAAGAAGCCATGGAAAATAAGTGGAATGTAGAGTTCTAGGCTCTAAATATCACCTTGAACCTAACCAATTTTGAGGATCCTAGTACTGATGGCCATTGGAGTGTTTTAGAACTTTTAATCAGATGTCAATCATAGTTCTAAACAGAAAACAGTAGCTACTCAGCATGTAAAAGATTATACACATAGACCATACATTGTATATATGTGTGTGTCTACATGCATACTAGTATCATTATTTTTAAAAAATAATTATGAATTTTAATTAAAAGATGGGTATTTCATCTAAACATACAAATATGTACTTACTAGAAACTTTCACAGCATTCAGATTTAAAATTTTATGCAAAATAACTTCTTGTAATGACTTTTCATTTATATACTATCTTTCCTTAAACACTGCTGCAGTTTTATTTACTTTTATTTTGCTTCTTTGGTCACATGATAATTAAAATAACATTAATTTTTAAAATTTTAAATAAAAATATATTTAACATTTAAAGAATAAAAAATAAATAAAAATAACATTATTTCCTTAATATTATTTTTCATGCAGAGAAAATTTCATTTAATCAATAGTATTTTCAAGTCTAGCTTTTCTATACTAGAAAAGGCTCAAAAACAAAGTAAAACAGAAGAAAAGTGTGTGTGTGTGCATGTGCCATGTATCGACAAACAACACATCTTCTGGAAAATTGGCAGGGCATACAGGAACCTACTTATGTTTCATCAAACAAGTAGTTTACAGCCTTTTCAGAAATGGCAAACATGATTACCTTACATTAGAAGGTGTGTTGGTAGCAGCCTTATCTGTTGCCTTTCGACTCCTTTTCTCATTTCCCTGTTTACTCATCAGTCAGATCCATTCTCACCTCATGCCCCCTTCTGACGAAGACAGAGTAGATACATTGACAAATTAAATCAGATTGGAATCTTAAATCAAATGTCTTGGTTTTCTTTTAGCTTGAGTGGTCGTACAGCTGCCTTGTGTCCTGTAATTGAATTCCTATAATCTGTAAAATGCATTGCTATTTCCGCTCACTTAAAAGTTTCTTGGAAGTAGCCAGTTAATATCAAGGACCAGATGTGGGTCTGTTTGAAACCACCATGGTTTACTTTACTAGGATTTCATTGCAGAAATGGAATATTTTTAATTCTTTTTCTTTATTTGTGTCTGTTGTATGTATTTAGTTACTTTATTCTTTTTAAAGTGCTCTTCCAACTTTCTGTTTTGAAAATGGAACACTTACTTAGATTCATTTTTGCTTATGGGTCATGACATTAATGATATCCTAGGAAAACAAACTAATCCTTTCGTCTCAGAGCCAGATTTTAGTTTTGAGAGGAGAGTGATTCATTGCTTGTCCTCTTTGAGTCTCTTGACTTTATTTTATTTTTTATTTTTTTTGTGTTAATCCATGTCAAACTAGAATTTTGGACCAAAATTATCCATAAGTCATGACAATCACACTTAGAAACAGAGTAGTGAATAACGAAGTCATGGACTTTAATGTAAGATTTTTCCATCTCAATATTACTAGTAATGATACCTGATGTGGTGAAGATGAATTTTAGTATAGAAAATTAGAACTTTATGATGTATCTCTGTGAGTAGAGCATCATTATGTTACTGACTTATGGTGAGATATGACAGTGAACTAGTAACAAGAAACTTACTAATGTATCACTGCTTAGTTCCACGTTCATTTGACTGTTCAAGTTCTTAGTTATTTATCTGTTACTATGATAAGCTTTTTCACCCAGAAACTTATAAAAGACGGCTTTAATTTGGTTTACAGTTTCAAAGATTAAGGCAGAGAAAGAGACAAGGAACAGCAGGAGTCTTTTCAAACCTCAAAGCCACCACCTTCAACAGCGCCATACCTCATAATTCTTCCCAAAGAGTTCCACCAATTAGGGACCGAGTACTGAAATATATGAGTCAATGGAGGCCATTGAAACCACCACCACAGCCATAACAGGAGCAATGTGTCTGTGATAGCCACATTTTACACTGACGTGACTCACTTTTGATGCACATATTTCTCTTCTTCCTTTCCTTCTATCATTTCTACCACTGTACTTATGGGTTGGTTGACAGCATTTAGTGGATGCTGTTGGGAAGTGGTGAAGCTGTAATATTTGTGGTTTAATGAAGGGAATTAAGTTGGTTACTAAGGCTATTCCCATGGAGATATTAGAATCACCTCCCCTACCCAGCTTCCCACTCCTCTCTCCCCATCCCTGCTTCCAGTCCTCCATGGGGTTAGTACTCTAAGATACCCACCATGATGTTCTGTTTTTACCACATGCCAAAATGACAGAGCCAAGTGATCATGTATTGAGAGGTGAAAACCATAAGTCCAAATGAATCTTTCATATTTGAAGTGTTGTGTATTTTGCCAGTGTGCAGAGAACAGACTCACACAAGGGCATGTTTCAAAAGCTCCTCAATTCTACCTTAGCTGACAACCTCTGAAATTCAAGTTTGGCACTCTTGGGCTGTTTTTATTGTTATTGAAGCTGCTCTTGATAGATTTTATTTCACAACCATGAAATGTGTGCACTATGGTGAGTGTATGACTGATGTGCCTCAGGAAATAGCTATACTTCTTTTGCATAGATGTACTATATATCACATATTTACATATATATGATACTATCTTTTGCATAGATATACTATATCATATATATATATTCATATGAATATATTTTTCTCTGTGTAACAGTCATGGCTGTCCTGGAACTCACTTTACAGACCAGAGTGTCCTCAAACTCACTGAGATCCACATGCCTCTGTCTTCTAAAGTGCTGGGACTAAAGGTATATGCCACCACACTCAACAGCTACTATCATTTTAATTGAGTTTTTTCATCAGAACTTTGTTTCACTCTAGGTTCTGTGTTTCTCTATTGACAATATGTTGACCTTTTCTATATGAAGTAGAAAAAACAATATGTCTCAACACCAGGATTATTGTATGAAGTCTAAAACTGACATTTAATTTAGAGCATGTTGTTGGACCATAAAGCAAGGTATGCCATTGGACACTGTGCCCTTTGATACTCAGATATAGTAGCTGTTTTAAATCAAAAACCAGGCACACAGCTGTAAGTATTCTTGTAGTACATTCCAGTGCTGCTTTTTAGTTGAATTCTAGCATAATATTTTTAATTAAATATTTTAAGTAGGTTTCACATTACTTTTTTTAAAAAAACATCTAAAGATGCAGGGGGGATATTGCAGGTGTTTATATACCATAGTGTATGTGTGGAGGTTAGAGGACAATGCTTGAGAGCCAGTTCTTGGCTCCCAACCGAGCTGAGGCAATCATTAGTTTTTCTTCTGTGTGGTATACTCCAGGCTAGCAGGCTGGCGCTTCAAGCCAGTTCTCCTGACCCTATCTTCCATCTCACCATCCACTGGAGTTAGGAATTATAGATGCAAGTCAGCAAGTCACCCCGTGAGCCCTTCAAGTGGTTTTGTTTGTTTGTTTTGTTTTCTAATGTGGCTTCTCAGGTTAAATTCAATCAGGAGTTTTATAGTGTGTTTCGAATGAGCATGGTCTCCACAGGCTCAAATATCTGAATGCTTAGAATTCAGTTTGGGGAACTGTTTGAAAAGGGTTGGGAGGTGTGGCCTTGTTGGAGGAAGCATCTCACTATTCTTTGAGGTTTCAAATGCTCATGCCATTCTTAGTTAGTGTTCCTTTCTGTCTCTGCCCCCTCTTTGGGTCAGATCTAAGATCTCAGCTTCTGCTGTAGTTCTGCACTTGCCTGCCTATTAACAAGCCCCCTGCCATGATGATTATAGACTCACCCTCTAAAACTGTAAGCAAGAGCACAGTAAGCCATCTTCTATAAGTTGCCTTGGTCATAGCATCTCTTTACAGCAAAAGAAAAGTAACTAAAACATATTTAAAGGCTCTTATCTGTCATCTGTTTTCCTGTTCCTGAATTGCTTTTTCTAATTACAGAATAACTGTGTCTATAACAGTCAGAAATTTTTGATTGCTTATGCATCTTCATATTGGAGTATATATGTATATGTCTTCATAAAATACATGGAAACATATATTCATGTTTTTTATGAATTTGAGTTTCATCTTAAATTTTTTTGGAAGATGGAGCTTTTTATTATATTTTCATCACAAATTATGCATCTTCCCATTAATTTGGCTTGTAGTTGATAGCTCTTTTTCAGGGTGGATTTGATTTGTAATATTAGCTGGTCTTATGGCTTGGAATGTTTATTATGTATAATCACTATCAGTGTAGTACTATGTCTGTATAAAGACTACACAAATAATCTAAAGCATCAAACATTTTCTACTCCATGGTGTATTGTGGGAAAGGCAGAGTTTTTGATAGTATAAGTTTGTTAAAACTTTGTCAGATTTAATTTTGCCAATTTGAATTTCTGGCTGGTTACTGGAAAAAAATAGTTTATTTAGGACATGTTAAGGATCACTTTGTTTCAAATGGCATTTTTTTTTTTTCTAGAACAGGGACCTACTTCCTTATTTGTTCTTTCCCTAAATGAGTTTTGTCAAGTTATTTTATTTTAGTTTAGATTCTCTATATGTGTGTTCTCTGCATGTCTGTATGTATCACATATGTGTACTTGCCTCCCACAGAGGCCAAAAGAGTGTTCAGTTTCCCTGGGCTTGGGGTTTCAGACAGTTTGGAGCACCGATGTAGGCTCGCTGCAATAGCAGCCAGTGCTCTGACTGCTGAGCCAGACCTAGAAATACGTTTTTTTCTTTACTTTTGGCAAATAGCAATATAAGTTCATCCTAACATAGTCGAGTCATTGAAGCTTCCAAACACTGCAAACTACAAGACATTTGTCACAGCTAAACCAATAGCATGGCAAGTTCCATTGTCCTTTGTTGCACATTATTATTTTATAGTTATATTTTCTTTCACTAAAATAAAATAGTATTTGTGTCTAATTGTGAGTAAACATTAAGCCTATTTAAAAGTTATCAAGTTCTTAGATTTTTAGGACTTTTATTTTTTTTAAAAAAAATTCAACATCAGTTAAAGTAAACAAAGGAACCAGATATTTAAGCACCGGGTCTGTAGAGTAGATGCTGTTTACCCAAGAACAGCCTTGTATTTCTGTCAATCACTTAATAACATCTGTCAGTGGATTCAGTATGTAGTTATTGCTCTTTCTGGTCTAGTATCTAAGTCTTAAAATCTGGAGGAAACCATTTGCTATGATTCAAGGAAGCAAAGTATTTTATGTATTAAAGAGTTTTAAGAGTTGAAATGATTTCCATCTGGACATGTCAAATAATGAACATCAAAGTAAAAAATACTAGACTAAGACTAACAGGGCTCTTCATAACCTAAAATACTGATAAAGAGCATACACTTTAATAAATACAAATATAAAGACTAGGATGAAATTTTACTCTTGATATAGGTGAGTTGATATATACAAAATACAGAAAGTAAACAAACCTAAAACTTGAGAGTAATAAATATCTAAATTTTGGGCTATCACATCATCATAGTAACTGTTTTTGAGTTCAGGTCTAGCCTGGGGATGGGGAGATACAAGGGAGTGATGACTCTTCCCTGTTCTTCCTGGTTCCCTTTGCTTAGGCTTTCCTGTTAGGTTCCTCTAGAAAGCTTTGGCAACATCTTTGAAATATCTCAGGACGTGAATATGTTGTGTTTTTTTCTCCTCACAGATTTGATCATATGTTGTTTGTTATGCCATTTCTCTGCTGGCTCTGACTCAATTTGTTTGTGCAATTCAAGGAAATAATTGGAACTTTTCGTAGCTGAAACCTAACTAATTGAGATCATAGATTCCAGTGTACCTTGTAACTAGTACTATACCATAGACTTGCTTTGGTTCATGAAATGTAGTAGGTGTTTATCTGCTTTTGTGTTTTTAACATCACTTTTCTGACAAAGGAACTATTTTTCATCTTTTTTTTTCTTATTTTCTTCCCTGCAAAGCAGAAACTGTATTACAACTTCAAATTGTAATTCTGCATGACAAAAGAAAATTATTACATTTATGTGAGCCAAGACTTTCATAATTACTATATAAGCCAAAGTATTGCCTTTCTAAATTTACACTATAGTGACCTAAATAAACTGGTCCTTAATGTTAGAATAATTTGTCTTTGTAATTCAGCTTCTACACTCATCTGATGTATACTTTAAAAATGTTTATATTTCTCTTTTATTTACTTTTTAAGATGACTTAATCAATAGTGGCTTTCAAACAAATAAAGGTTGTATGTATTGGTAATACCATAATCTGTATTCATTCTAAGTGTTCGTAAAAGTGTTTATAAAGAGAAATTTCCTTGATGAGGAGTGAGGACAACACTTACCTTTGTGTATAAGGCTTCTTGTTTGGATTGTTAGAGATTATGCTGGTTTAGTAAATTAGTGGTTGCAAATTCTCCTCCAAAGTCCATGACTTCACTAGCACTAGGTAATTAAGTAGATTTCCAGTACCAGGCATGGTTTCCTGTAGCTTAAAGTTTTGGTGTACATGCCACTTCTATTACACCTTTAGGATTATTGTGCCATGCTGCTCATTGATTTTATGACTTAGGAGTCACTACTGGGTAGGATGGATGGTTGCTTCCCTTCTTTGGAAGATTGCATGGTCAAGAAATTTTCTCTTTGCAACAGATGGAGACTGAGATAGAAAACCACAACCAATCAAAATATGGAGTTGCAGAGCCCAGTCTCAATGGATACATCTACAGAACAGTCCCTCATGTACTACAGTAAACATTGTGTGAGGAAAGATTGCAAGAACAAGGAGATCATTGAATTTGTTGTGAAACTGTGTCCCCTACTTATACCAGAAGCTATACTCATAAAGTTCACCAACATGTCTATCTCGAAATGAGCTGAACAATGACTATGCCAATAGGCATGCTAAATTAGACAGAGACAAGTTCATAGGATCTCAACCCTCTACAAAGAACTACAGGAAATTAAGAAATGCTGAGAGTGGAGAAATATTCTTCCCAGGAAGAGTACACCAATTGGTTACCTGTTAGGATGAGGCCTGATTTAGGATTGCCTCTATGTGTAGGGCCTTGCTAGTTACCCTTGGGGTAGAGGGTAAGAAGGCATGTAGAACAATGACACAGTCTCCAGGGACAAGTTGAAACAAGCAAGTCCAAATTTATTAAGGGAGGGAAAAGCCTTAAATACTTTCTTCCCCAGACCCTCCACCTAGGGGAAAGGCTTTGATTTGCTAGTATCTGTAGCTGTAGCTGTGTTCTCTTGCTGGTCTAGGTCACCTTGTATCAGTACTCTGCCCTTGTTGTCAAGGTCTCAGGAAGACTGCAGGTTGGCTTGACTTAATAGGAAGTGCTTAGGAGCTCATGTCTTAAGGCATTAGTTATTACCAGTTTGTATTGGTTGAGGCCAGGCTGATCTCCAAGTACCTTGAAGTTTCTAGGGCCTCTATATTCCACAGTAACTCAATATCAAATGGTCAGTTCTGAAAACATAAGTAACATTATACTGATTAAGCAACTTATACTTAGGAATATATATATATATATGCACATATATATATATGTATGTATATATGTGTGTGTGTGTGCAGGTGTATGTGTATATCATGCAATAACAATGCGAAAAAGACCATGTATTTGAAAGAGAACAAGGACCTATATATGGGAGGGTTTGGAATGAGGAAAAATAAAAGAGAAATGTAATTAATTATATTATGATCTCAAAAATAAAAATAGTTGTAAAAGAAGTGCTTGTAGCCTGAAGATGACTGTCTGATTAGCTCCAATTGTTCTGAAAACTAGACAGGATAGAGGGGGGACATTCTTTAAGGTTTTAGGGAGAATTTTTGTAACAGATAAAGAATTATGTTGAAGAAAATGTTTTCTTAAATTTTCTTTAGATCAGTGAATAATTAAAACACCTGAACTGTTCAGAACTCCTGAAGGACTGTGGGCCTTGGGTATCCTGGATGGGTTATCACAGTAGGCAGATGGGATGTTAGGAAAGAATGCTCATTGAAATGTAAAACAGCTGGGTATACAATTTATGACTCACAAGTTTATCACATCTGTCAACAATGGCTTGCAGATGTCACTTGAACAGTTTTAACTGAAGTTCTGAAACTCAAAGGAATGTCTAGAGGTGATAAAAAATGCACAAATGAGCTTAGTGTCTCTTTCTTCCAAAGTGTTCTGTCCAACATACTTTCCAATGTGTACAAACTGTTCTACACTGATTGTTTCAGGTTAATAAATTGAAGAAAAAAATATCAAACAATAAATGAAATATATATGTTAATATGATTTTTCTAATAGTTTACTTGTAGACTCAGTATATTTATTTCAATTAAATTATTTTCTTCATCATAAAATGAAGCTGCAGAGTACAAGCCAGGCAGCAGTACATCTAAAGTGATTAAAGATTTGAATCTTGGTAAGCCTTTACCCTCCAACTTATTTATTTCTCTTTTGGTCTAAGGATTTGTTCATTTTTACTTCCAGATGTGTCTAAAATCATTTCTTCAAAATCATTTTCCCATTTGTTTGTTCATTAGACTTCCTAGGCATCAGCAAACATGTGTGCAGCATATTTCTGATATTACAGCATTTTGACTCTTATCAGTTTGACTCTAATCAGATCAAGCACCATAGCTTGTCCTGGACTGAAGCAGGAACAATTGACTTTGAGGATATTCTTACTTGACAATCTACAGGAGCAAGTCAGGTATAGGAAGCAATGTTAATTAAAACATGTTTTGCTGTATCCCTTAAAGACATAACCTAGATCAATGAATGGCATTTTTGCTGAGTTTATATAGGGAAACAATCTTTTTAAAGATTATTTAATTGAAGACATCATCTTTCTATGTATCCCTGGCTCTTCTGGAACTTTCTCTGTAGACCAGGCAGGCTGATCTCAAACTCAGAGATCTACCTTTCTCTACCTCCCAAGCTCTGAAATTAAAAGTATGTGTCATCATGCCTGGAAAAAATCTACCATTTTAACTGCAAAGACTAATCATGATATTCAGATTCTTTATTTAGAGTTTTAGTTTCATGTTCTTTTGTTTTACATGTTGTCTACACTTTGCTTGCTGTGAATATTTGACAAACTCCACGAATTTGAATTATTTAAAATTTGAAATTATTGAAATAATTTTCTACAGTGTAAATTGAGTGGTTCTAGAGTATACACTGTTTAATAAGCACATAATATTTGTGGCATAAATCTACCTTATAATATGTATCATTGATGATTTTGGTTTATACTTTGTCCCTCTAGAAGTTTGCTGAGGATGTGTAAGTTTCACAAGCATGAAATATTAAATTGTCATTTAATTTTATTTGAAAGGAAGTTGTCTTTATAAGTGTATGTCTGGGTTTCTGAAAATTAGCATTTAAAGTGAGTATTTACTGGCATAACCTCATCCTAAGGAATCACCTGAAGTCACAGAACTGTGGCTGCCTCTCATTCATCATGTGCACTTGTTATCATTTCCCTCCTTGCCTCTATACATTCTAAAAATTTGCTTCTAGTTTCTCTGTTCGTCTTTACCAAGCTTCCTTCTATCGTTATGTTCTCTGAAACCAGAAAGAAATTTTAAAAGTTACAGCAAAACCATAAAATAACTTTATTTCAGTCTCAAAAGATTTAACCAAGCATTTTGAGATTATGAGTAAAATTGAGATTTAGGTATATTTAACAAAAGTTGCATATCAGTCATTAAAGAAAATTGGAAGTTATAAAATAACCAATCATCCTCTGTGGATGACAACGGGTATAGCACAGATGTCCTGTCCATCGTATATAGTCAATGTTGTGGACTTGAGTATCTTTTTCACTTCTTTATTTTAGCATGAGTGTGGTTTTCTTTATCATGTATCTGCTTTCATGGCTGCAGGGACTCTTTTGCCTCTGTAACATTATAACTGTTTGCAAGGAAGGGTGAATGGAGCATCTGGTGGAGGTGGGGAGATGGTAGTACTTGAGCAAAAGGACAAAAGATTCTCAAATATCATTTTTTTAATTAAATCTTTTACCATCTTTAACTTCAAGACTGGCTGAGAAGCAAAACATGAATGATTTTAAAGATAACCAAATTCTCCTTGTAAGGACAAAAAATGGAGAGTAGATTCTAGTTACATTGCTGGTAGCCTTTGTTTAATTTGTTGCTGATTTTTAGATGTTTTCCCTTTTTGTGGCTTATAATCTTGATGCATTCTTTTTAGATTATCTTACAAGGTTAATGTTTTTGAAACACTGAGTTTTGAGTAGGATTAATATTACTATCCATGTCCAAAAGATTGAAGACCTAATTTGCAGAGAACATTTTTACATGAAATATTCATGGAGATTAGGATTTCAACTCACTAATTTTAATGTGTCAAAAGTAGATATGCAGTAGAGAAAGGAAAATTTGGGGGAGGCTATTGCTCTCAAAAAGTACTAAAACAATGTAGGTTTCACTCAGATAAAATTAAAGCAGGTAAATATATTATTTTCTGTAACATAAAGATATTCTTTATCTTTCATTTTCTTATTTTCTATGTATAAAGTTGAAAGCAGAAAAATTTTCAATATTAATTCCCCATGATGATTTCCTTCCATCGCTTACTGTATGGATCACTGTTCAGCCAGAATGCTCAGTTTTTACATGTGTTTGTATAAAAAATGCAGACAGCCAATGTGAGGTCACGGGCATGTACTGTGTGATCATGGATTAAGAAAAAAAAAGAGCCAAGTAATTAAGCCAGCATATGATTATATTTGTGACACTACTATAACAGTCCTTATACATGTGCATTGCAGTCTCTACATGGAGGAAAGTAATGGTTCCTTTTCTAAAGCTGAGTCTTATGTTGTTGTTTCCCATGTGGAACTCTGGAATGCTTCATGTATGTACAAAGTATATATGTATGTCCTTCTTAAACTCTGTGGTTTAGCCACTAACAAAGGAAATTAAGAAAACCAGAAGTTGAGAAATGTAATTAGTACATTTGTGATATTAATGGAAAACTAGAACACATTTATGTTTCTTTATTATCCATGATATTTCACTCTATTGATTTTATTATTCTAATTATTTAAAAATCAATTGTTTATTTTATGTGTATGAATGTTTTTGTACACACACACAAACACACATCTCATGTCTGCCTGGTACCCATGGAGGTCAGAAGAAAGCATCATATCCCCTCGAGCTAGAATTGTAGGCAGTTGCTAGCCACCATGTGGGTGCTGAAAACTGAACCCAGAGCCTCTTCAAGAACAAGTGCTATTAGCTATTAAACCATCATTTCTCTAGATCCTATGATTCCAATTCTTAACCATACATATGTAAAATACATTTTCACTAAGTAATGGGACATGGACATGGAAAAGCATATAAACAAGAACTGAAAATATCTGTTTTTTTTCAATAGCATATGAAATTGGAACATCTTCTCATTTAATTTTCTTACTAGGATTTGACTAGTTTACATTATTTGAATTTTCACCTCAATTGGATTATGTTGCCCTTAATGTTTTGAACTGTTTTTCACAGTAAAATATTCAAGTGCGCTGATGTTTCCAGGGGTATCCACATTAGAATTTACATTTAGCATCAGCTTCTGTTTTGAAAGATGTTCAAATAATGCTACAAGAGAGGCAATGTTTGGATAGTTACCTGTCATTTTAATTTTTCATGTAGTGTGACATAAGGATGTTTTATGATTCTCATGAGAACTTGTGGAGTCTGGTGAAAATGGCCTCTATGTGTACTCATCACATGAGAAATGAATCGTGACACCTCACTCACTGGTCCCCAGCCACAGTGCAGTTCCATAATTTTTATTAAACTCCAAATTGTATTCTTTTAGAACTACTGCACAGTGTGTTTCTAAAATAGTTCAGTTTTTATTTTTAAAGACAGGGTTTCAGAAGTAGATAATATCAAAGTTGAAACATGTTATGTGCTACTTTTATTTCCTGTTTGTGAAGTCTACCTTGGAACTCTATTTTGCTCTCCTATCTCGAGGCAATACACTTTGTGGCCACTTTTTAAGTCTGGTAGGTAGGAAAAACCTTGCTGAATATATTTTTAAGAAAATTATTCTGGTAGCTAATATCTTAAATTGTTTCCATAATGACAGTGTCAGTAATACTAGAATTTACTGGCTGTCATCCTAAATGACTTTCCAAACTTGAAATGGAAATCTTTAAGTAGTCAAATATAATTTTTGGATATATGGTAAAGCACTTTTTAAATAACAAAAGGTTTTTAAATTTAAGACATAGATTCACACTTTTAAGTAATATTTACAGAGGCCACTCAATTGCTTTAGAGAGAAATGGACCTGCTTTTTTCAAGGTCATTGGATTTAAAGGGATAGGAGCCAGTTAACAGCTGAAAGCCAGAACATTTCCTCTACTTAATTTATGTGATTGCTGTTTTATAGTCTTATGTAATTGTCTGATATTTGAAAAATTTCCTCCGAAATCTAAGGATTTCTTCCGAAGCATTGTAAGGCTATACATTATTGAGTTTATTTACTCTAGGTTACTAGGCAAATAATATTTTTATTAAGTACAGGGGCTGACATTTGACTATCAAATAATTCAAATATATCATCTTTATTCATTATATTTTGACCTATTAGTAGAGCATAGGGTAGTTGAAATTAGATGTACTTTGAAGTCAGACCTAGGTTTGAATTGAGCACCATAGGAAGTTTATGCTTTTTTGTCCACTAAGTCTTGCTTCCTTGACTATAAACTGGAGCAACAATACATATTTCTGTTTGTTGAAGAGCAAAACAATATATGCTTTTATCCTTGTCACAAAGTATCTGATGCAAACAATGTAAGGGAGGAAAGACCTGCTTTTAGTTCATGATTTAAAAGAGGCTCCATGATTTTAGACAATTGGTAAAGAGCATCCTGCAGTGAGAACTTGTGGCAGATCCTATTATACTTACTTCATGGCAAACAGGAAACAGAGACAAAGAAGGATAGCAGAACTCTAGGATCAAGACATCCCAACAATATTCCCACAGTAACCAACTGCTTCCATATATGGCCCATATCTTTAAAGTTTTCAAAACCTCCCAAAATAGTTCTACCAGCTGGGGCCCATGTAGGGCATTTTACTCAAACTATTGCCCCTTACTACATTGCAAGGTAGTACATTTAAAGCAATGTTTTATGTTTGTGTTCAGTTCCAATAAACATTCATTCTTTCTCCAGTGTCTGCCAAAATTGTTACATCCTTAAGTGTGAGTTACACTCTTGTGACCCACAGGAAAAAAATGAAGCTCATCCAAGCACCCATTTATTATTACTATCTGTGCTTCTTAACTGCACACTTAGGAGGTATAGATAAAAATAACTTTTTTAAAAGATACCAATGTCCTTCATCTTGGGGAATCCATTACAAAGACCAGATTTTATTTTTGTTAAGTCATTGTCAATCACATAAGGACATAAGGACACAAAAAAGAAACAAGCCAAGTGTTCTATGCTAATATGTCTCAGACAGTGGATCTCAAACTATGGGTTGATACCCTGTTGAGGTAGAACCATCCCTTCACAAGGGCTATCTATTAGATATCCTGCATCTCAGATATTTATAATTCATAACAGTAGCAAAATTATAGTTATAAAATAGAAACAAAAATAAAGTTATAGTTAGGGATTAATTTTTATCACATAAGGAACTGTGTTTAAGGGTCATAGCACTAGGAATGTTCAGAACCACTGGTCAAAGAGATGTAGTGAGTATGTGTTCTATCCATACACTGTAACAGAATGCCTTGTTCTGTGCAAGCCCCTGTAACAAAATACCTTAGGATTGAGACATGTGAACAACAGAATTTTATTGTTCTCAATTCTAGAGGCTGGAAACTCCAAGATCAACATGGTCATTTATCATACATGCTACCTTTTGGCTGTGGCCTTATGCAGAAAAGGAGAGAAGACAACCAGTTGATCTTATTTCTTCTTTATCTTAAAGGCTCTGTGGTGGCATATTTTAGGTCATCTTGATACAATGTCGAGTCATTAGGGAATAGGAAGACTTGTTTTATTAAATGCCTTTACCGAACTGGCTGGTGGGCAAGCTTGTGGGGCATTTTCTTGACTAGTATGGGTTCCATGACACAGTGGTTCTTGCCACCACTGTGCCAGTGTTCCAGGGTGGTCTCAGAAAGTAGTCTGAACAAGTCATGGAGAGAAAACCAGTAAGCAGTACTCTTCCATGTGCCACTGTGGATGGTGCCACCAGTAGGGAGGTTCAGGATGGTCTAAGAAAGGAGACTGAGAACAGCCATTATCTCCAGTAAGAAGCATGACGTCTTTGTAAGCTCCTGCTTTGTGCCTGCTCTGACTTCTCATACTGGACTGTAAACTGTAAGCTGAACAAACTTTTCCTCCCCAAGATAATTTTAGTCATGATGTTTGATCAAAGTCATAGAAACCTTGATTAAGATATATATTTATTCATTCATGAGAGTTCACACTTAAGATCCAGTTACCTTCCAAAGTCCCCATACCTTAACAGCACTATGCTGAGGATTAGATTTCAATAGGAGTTTTATAAAACAAACAAACAAACAAATAAATAAATAAAAACACTTTTGTTAATTCATAGACTGGAGAAAGTGCTAAGATGGGAGAGATCAAGAGGGAAGGAGGAGTTTAGTTTATGTCTTTATTGGCATTTCTATGGAAAAAGCAAGGTTAGAGATTTTAAATTGTCCAGTATTGACTAGTTCAAAGAGTTTCAGTTTAGACCCCAGCGCTTAAGTTTGACCCTTGTTCACCAGCAGCCTTCAAACCAAGGTAGAGAGATGCTTCTTCCTACAGACTTGGAATCAGATAGGGGAGATATGTCTCTAGGAAGAGAAAATTAGGACTCTGTGATAACCCTCCCACTTTGTTTAGCAACGTCTACAAATAGTTGATTCTTCTTGTTCAGCTTTTATCTTGACTGATAATGTTTTACCTCAATAATCACCTTTTCTCATTTTTCATGCTGGCTCTACACCCATGCAGTCAAGCATTTTAAAGTTTTATTTTGTTGTTGTTTGTTTTGTTTTATTTGCTATTTTTTTCTTGTAGTATGTGTCAGTGTGTGTGTGTCAGTGTGTGTATGTGTGAGTGTGAGTGTGTGTATGTGTATGTGACTGGATAGTGGACACCAGACACCAGTGTCACATGCCCTTTTCAATCATTTTTCATCTATCTTTAAAAACAGAGTCTTTCATTGAACATGAAGTTAAACAATTTTCTAGAATTGGTGACTAGCAAGCCATAGGTATCCTTTGTCTCTGCCTCCTGGCACTGAGGTTGAGTGTATATACTACCATGCCATATCTTTGTCTGGGTACTCGGGGTTAAACCCAGGTTCTCACACTTTTGGGTCAATCACTTCACAGGCTCAGTCATCTACCCACCTCTTCTTGACCTTAACATGGAAATATCTGTATTATATATCCACTTTGTTTATTCATTTTATTATTTAAATCTCTGCTCTCTGTGATTTATCTTGTTCCTGCTTTATAAATTTTCTGAATTCTCCACCTTTGTTTACCCTTTTAACTTTAGACTATATTCAATTCCTTGTTATATAGTATCACTCCAGCATGTTCAGCACTTTTAGAAACAAGTTAATGTACTCCCCACTTCTTGGTTAACTGTGTTTTGACCAAGTACAGCTTTCTCCAGCTTATTCAACTGCAGCTAATTAAATGGTTTTAAGTAGAAGTCCATGTAGTTTTTCTTTATTTATTTTATTTTTATCCTATGACCAAATAATCAGGCAATCGAGGCCTCTTTTTGTCAGTCGTGGAAATATTTGCAAGGTGTTGTCACTTTCTCTCAAGTCCTGGAATTTCTGATCTGAGCCTCAAGATTCTGTTTCATGTATAAAAGAATCTAGAGAGTATTTATCTTAAAACAGGAATGATAATTATTTTAGTATATAAATCTTATTGTATTTCAACTCTATTCTATGTGAGGCCCTAGAATGGCTTCCTGCTTAAAACAAGATTTTTTAAAGAGTGATGAGAACAATGTTAAGAGCCAGAGCTTCTTGATTTTAATATTGAGTAGTTTTTCTTATATTTTTTGATTTTATGTCTTGCTTTAAAAATTTTGTGTAAAAAATATCATGGAAACAGTTTTCTTGAAGCCTGATATTTTTACTCTCAAATTTATATTCATAGTCCCCTTACAGTGCTTATGCAAGGCAATGTGAAAGGATTGATCTAGGTTTTTCTATTTGCATATTTGGTTGCATCAAAATATTTCCTCCCTCATGCTTCAGACTGTCACCCTTGTCATAAATGACACCTCTGTCTAGCTTTCATTTGGGCTGGGTTTTGTTATTGTACCATTCATATCTTGAATCAAGATGTGTTGCTTCCTTACATTCTCAGTTTCATATGTAATCTTAATGTATTACAGTATCCAGTTTAACATGAACTTAAATGTATACTATTATTGGATAGCATTTAGAATAGTCTTATTTTGCATCTATTAAGTTCATAGCAGTTCTTTAATCAAAAAGCTTAATGAGTTTTAACATTTTAGAAAGTTCTAAGCAGTTATCCCTCAAGTTGTTTTAGAAAAATCACTCCTTCTGTGTGGTAGACTCACATTTCTTGTAACATTGATGTAGTGGTTTGAATAAAAAGGGCCCCAAAGGTCTACAGGGAGTCACACTATCAGAAGGTGTAGCTTGTAGGGGAGGTGTGTCATTAGGGGAAGGCCTTGGTAGTCTCACAAGCTCAATCTTGACCAATGTGCCATTGACACTTCCTGCTGCCTATGGATGCAGGTGTAGAATAAATATGTTTATTCTCCAAGTCTCGATTCAATATATAAACAACTTCCTGCTAATATTAATACTAGTTCATTTCTTGTAGTTATGATAAAGTACAAAGTAGATGCAACTAGGGGAATAGTGATTTAATTAAACTCATAGTGCACTATGGTGATGAAGTCATGGGTGCTAAATGACATCTTGGAAGCCAGTGTTTCATAATTATATGAACTAATGAATTAAATCCAAGAATTTCCGCACTGGTGAAGATTTCTAGTCTCCTCTGTTCATCTAATACAAAAAGCAACAACACCACACTCTAATAAAATGTGTAGCTTTGAGATTTTACTTCAGGAAGTTAACTTTGTTTCATGTATGTTTTTACACATGTTTTCACTAGCTTTCTTCTTTAAGGTAGATAACAGGGATATAGATTCTTATCAGAAAATCTTATTCCTCCCATTAATAAATTCTCCAGAGAAATTTAAATATAATTTAATAGCAGTTGATTTATAGATGAGTGATTGCTACTCTGGTGTGGTAGTGGTGGTGGTGGGATGTATGTGTGTGTGTGTGTGTGTTTACTTGTGCAGGTGTTCATATACTTTCCCATACCTTTGGAAGGCAAAAGCCAGAGGTTGGTACTGTGTATCTTTCTTAAATTGCTATCCACATTATTTCTTGAGACTAGATATCTAAATGAATCAGGGGCTCACTAACTGGATAGATTGACTGGCCAGGAAACTCCAAGGATCTTCCTGTCTCAGTCTTCTCTTCACTGGGATTATAGGCATGTGCCATGCTCATCTTTTCATGTGGGTACTGGGGATCTGAATTTAGGTTCTCTTGCTTGTGGGCAGTTTTTCACTGACCAAGCCATCACCCCAGCATCCTAGTTCTGTTGTTATTGGCCCTGTTGAGGATAAGATAAGCTCAGGAATCTAGAATAGAGCTGAGCAAGTATTAATTCAGGATGATTAGAAGAAGCCTGGATCAATTCTAAGAATGACCATTTGGTTGTAGCCATGTAGAAAAGGCTTTGAAGATGAAGATTCCAAAAGAAAAGGACATTTGACAACACAGATGGCAATAACGTCTGGCATTTAAATACCACACAGGCTCAGAAATGGCCATTATGGAAAGGGCTCAGTCCTTGCATGTAAGTTATAAACTTTAGTCAGTAACAACTAGATTTGGAAGAGAAATATATTTCCTGGGAAGAAGTTACCCAGCCAAGCAAAGCACCCAGTTCAGAATGATGTTGAGTTGGCAAATGCACCTCGTATCTCTCCCGACATGGAACAAGATTGATAATCACATTTAATTTAGTTTTTGTCAGCATGGAAGTTTTCTAGTGCCAGCTGCCAAGAGTGAAAGCATGCATGCCCTGATGTTCAGGATTGTCTTTTGTGATTGATGCTTGGTACTTGTTTATCTAAATACAAGTTTAGTGCTCAGAAGTATGTTAAAACTCTAATGTTCATTTGGTACAGTAGCAAGGCAATGACATGCATCAGAATTCTGGATGATAAGAAAAAATATCCATGAAGAAAATCAGAGACAATTAAAAGATTTGTTTGTTAAAATGAGCCTTCAGCTGTGTAATCTTGTGTTACTAGTTTCTGTCCATTAATTTTACTGATACATTCACTAAATTCCATGTGAGTGAACACATTTGTTTAGAATGTTCTAATAAACAAGTTTATGTTATTGAATGAATGTTTACCAAAGAAAATGTTGAGATGTAGACTACATCATTTCAGATTATAAAACACAGAATACTTTCAGCGAGATTGTGCATTTACCCGTATGGAAACAAAGGAAAAGAAGAGACAATATTTTCCTAAAAGACATTGTTTCTATAAACTTTCTGAATGTAAGTGGTCCTAACAAAGAATGCTACGGTGTCAAATCACTAGATTACAAATAGTTTCATGTTGTTTAAAGAGGCCTGATGCCTGTCAAAATTAGGAATGATTATATGGTAAGGAAATGTGAAAAATTTAGACTCTGAAGAAACTATGGAAAAAGGCAGCAGAAGATATATTTACATTTAGATCACCACAAGATGATGAGGAAAGGTTACTAATGAGCATGTACTACATGAGTATGTGAAGGATAGCATTTTGAGTTCATTAATCTTTCTAATGTATACTTTAGAATTATTTTAGAATTTAGTTGTCTATGGTTGAACCAATATTTTTCATTGAGAGTGTAAGCACTGATTTTGATTGTACTTTAGAATTTATATTAGAATTCAGTTGCCTATTGTTAAACCAATATTTTTTTAATTATGAGTCTAACCATTGATTTTGATTTTGCCTATTTTTCATAGCTGTTAACAGATCAAAATGTTGGTTTCAATTGAATGCCTTGTGATATAAATAGTATCTGTACTCATAGAAGCACAGATCCAGGAATTTCACACCTTATACCTTTCATAGTTTCAATTCACAATTAACATGTATTACATTGAGGACTAATGTCATATGTATAAATACATATTATATAATATATATATATATAAATTTGTTTGCTTTATTTTTTAAGAAGTGGTTTCTCTGTGCATCCATGACTGTCCTGGAACTTTCTCTGTAGACCAGGCTGGCCTCAGAGATCTGCCTGGGCATGTACCATCATTGCCTGTCTGTTTTTTTATAGATTTAACATGAACAACTTAGTTAGATGGAATTTTAGGTTATTGACATCCTCATGTAGGAAAAAATATCATGTTTAGAAATAATCATTTTATTCATTAGCTTATGTTTTTCTATTAATATAGACTCTTCACATTTTATCAGTTGCATGGTTTGTGTTTTAAGTTTCTTTCTGTTCATACCTGGTCACCATTTCATTTACTGAGTGTTTCTTATGTGCCAGATAGTGAACATGTGTCTAATTAAAATTAATTCATGAAAATATTTGTTTATTTTTTTCATTCAATATTATTGTGTCACGTAATCTATCAGTAGGTCAGCTTTTCTCTTTCTTTAAAATATGTCTTAAATTCATGTACTACATGAATTTTTAACTGTTGCTGTTTCTAGACTGGGATGGTATTATGCTCTGTCCTGCTCTTACAATTGCAGAAAAATGTAACTGTTTTTTTTCTCCCCCTTCATTCCTTTGCATCTTCAAGTCTAATTTGTCCACAGGCAAGTGAGAGTGTTTCTCTAACTGTGAAGTAACATCATCCCTAGATATACCCTATCATGGAGCATAATAGAACCCATTTTCCTATGACCACTAACATCTCTGTGAGTTTTATTTCCACCATGCTGCCACATACACTATTTTCAGAAGAATGCAGCATTTTTTTTTTCTTGTCTTTCTGTAATCACATTCTTCTCTGAGAGCTTGGAATGTTCTTTTGGAGATGAGAATGGCAGGATCTGCTTTTTGTTGAGGTTCTGGATTCAATGTGAATTCCTTAGGGAGATATACTGTCTTTTCCTTTTCCAAAGCAATCATCCAGTTCCTATTGTGGTCTTCTGTTTGTTTTAGGAATCATTGTTTATTTGCATATTTTCTAATTCATTCTCTCTCTCTCTCTCTCTCTCTCTCTCTCTCTCTCTCTCTCTCTCTCTCTCTCTCTCTCTCTCCTCCAAAGCTTTGAATGATCTTACTCATAACTGTGTATAGCTGAAGGCTCACAGTTTAGAGTGAAATCCATTTATCTTCCTTCTCTTTTTCTTTTTTTATTTATTTTGTATTTATTAAGAAAAACAGTAAAATGAATTTAAAATGCTAAGAAGTTAACAATAACTATAAAGAAGATAAAAATCATAAGCGTGACTTATCAAGGGTGGAAATGCAAATAAGATTGCTACACATATATTTACTTTGTGTTCAGCTTTCCCTCTGAATTTTTTTCCATCCCTGTATATCCTTATTCAAGGTCTCCACCCCCTCCCACTGACTTCCTTCTCTTTTTCATATTATTTCCTTTTTTCATTTTGAGACAGGCTCTTACTGTACAATTGAGTTTGACCTGACACTTGTGTATAACCTTGCACCCCTCCTGATTCTGTGGTACTCTCAAATGATTCTAATATTCACAAATTAAATCTCTATAAACTTTTAGTACTCTTCATTCAAAAGCAAACTTACATAAGATCTTGGGACACTATTATAAGTTTAATGTCATTCTAATGATTTAATAGATTTTTAAAAGTCAAGAATTTGCCTTGGGTTATATTAGAGTCAAGTGACAGTCAGAATTTGATTTTGGTACTGTTAAACACTGAGAGTGATTAGCTTAGGTGAGATTTACTCGTGAAATAGGTAGTATGGATATTGAAGGATGGCTAAGTATCCACAATAGTAGGCTGCATTATAACACTGCAAGCCTGGTTCCTGTTCCTTACTCTTCTTCCTTTCTCTCTATTTGAACTAATTGACATGTAGATGCCATCTGCCACACTGGGCTGCTTAGCCAGAAGGCCTTCACAAGACACCACATGGTAATGTCTGATCTTTGACTTTTGCTAAATAAATATCTATTCTTTATAGGGTGTTCCCAGTCAAGTAGATTTCAATAACATCACAAATGGACTAAGGCAGTATGAATATCTTAGTGACATATTTTGCCAGACATGTTCAAGACCCTAGGTTCATGCTGAGCACCACAAAAGAGCAGCTGTGGTTGTAGTAAAGCTTGTTCCCTTTAAAGCCAATGATAGATGTGGTGACACATGCCAAGAATCTCAGCAGTGAGGGGATGGAGGCAAAAGAGGGCCCCTGGACCAAGACCAGCCTGGGTAAAATAGACTGTGTCTGCAGACAAAACAGACAAGCAAAGAACAATGAAAGAAAATGCAAACATCTGATCACACAGGCATGTATTATTGTTTAGAAATCACACAGTACATCAGTCAGTCATGGGGTTATCTATAAGTGTTTGTCATTATCTCAGTTTAATTTTTTATGGAAGTAAACTTTGAGACATATTTAAAAAAAGAGTTTTCTGGGGAAGGAATTCCAGGGTAGCTGGCAAGGAGAATGCAGAGTAGGGCAGAATAGAAGAGTATTGTCACTAGGGGAACTTGAAGCTTAATTCTATGGGGGAATCTCTCTGAAGATAGTGTAGAACATGCACTTACGTGTAATCCCAACTGAAAGCAGGGAACTGGACTATATAAATTTATTTATTGCTTCTTGTTAGTCACTGGATAAATAGCCAAGAGATATTTTAGGTGCTTTAATCCCTACAGTGTCCATCCTACCTTAAGTGGGCATTATGAGTTTTGGCAGTAAGAAAGACAAAGCAGCAAAATACAGATGCTGATGATGGAATTTAGAGGAGTTTGCTGAAATTGGGAGGGCATGAACAGTATTGGAAACAGCTTCTTTTAACTACCCATATGTGTGGTAATCTGTAAGCATTTGTGAGTGTTTACATCTGTATGGATTAGGAACAACAGACGAGAGTAGCCAAGTAGAAATCCTCAAATATAGGAGGTCCTTGAATTTGATGGTAGCAGTAGAATATAGACAATATTCTTTTTTGTTTGTTTGCTTTTTGTTTTTTGGTTCTTTTAAAAATTAATTAATTAATTAATTAATTATTTTTCAAAGAAGTCACACTTTCTATCCTTGTATATCCTTATTCAAGCTCCCTTCCCCCTCTCGCCACATCAGGTCATTCTTTCTTCTTCACAACTCCCCATCCCCTCCCTAGGCAGGCAGCAGACAGTCCCATGGTCCCACTGACCCAATATTGCTTAGTTCAGTCTCCTTTCCTGGCAGATCCAGCTTTCTCCGTCCCCCTCAAGGGTAAGTCAGGTGTTCCTCTAAGGGGAGTGGGATCCAAGGAGTCAGTCCAGGGTGTTTCTGATCCCAAGCTGTTCAGTGGTTGTGGTTTGCAGCTTGGGGATGCTTTGCTTTTTTCTTGTTTGTTTGTTTAGAGACCACTAATGAGTGAGTACATCCCCTGCTTATCTTTCTAGGTTTGTGATACCTCGCTCAGGAGGATATTCTCCAAGAGAATATAGACAATATTCTAAGTAAAATGGCTTCTATGTGAAACCATACATTGATGCAAACAACAAAGCAATGTGAATTAGTAACACACAGTTGCTATGTAACCTAAGCTGTTGTGGTACTTAGAGTTATCCAGGTCCAGGTTACTAAGTCCTTCTATTATAGGCATGTACTCACACTTAGAGTCCTAACACTTCTTTTTAGGATATATCAGTAATACAGTAAACTTTTCTATACTTCTTTAATTTATCCACTCTCATTCCAAATGGACAGATTTTGTTTGTTTTGAAATTGGGTTTTTCTATATAGCATTGGTTTTGGAATTTATTATGTAGAACAACCTGACTCAAACTCAGAGAGATCTACATGCCTCTGTCTTTCCAGTGGTAGGATGAACAGTGTGTACCACTGTGCCTGGCTTACTTAGAGATTTCTGATAACTCAAACCTATCTGTACTGTACTAAATGAT
Organism: Sigmodon hispidus; assembly: GCA_004025045.1. NCBI lineage: Eukaryota > Metazoa > Chordata > Mammalia > Rodentia > Cricetidae > Sigmodon > Sigmodon hispidus. The sequence continues at coordinate 17,448 of PVIH01009168.1, read as the reverse complement.
GGCCCATGAAGATGAGCATGTCCTATGACATAGATGATGAATAATTTCCTATATGGCAATACTTCTCTGCATTAGAAAAGGTTGCTAAGCAAAGATTCTTGAAGTGAGAAGATTGTGATCTGTGTCATGGGTTCATAGTGGGATCCAATGGGTACCTTCTGGTATTCTTTTGTCCTAGATCAAGAATTTGGATATATGGATAGTGGTGAAGAAAGACAAGTTATTAGGAAAGAAAGCATTGCCAAGAAAGGAAATGGGTCAGAACTGGGAGAAAGATCAGAGGCTCAGTGGCTCTAAGCAGAGAAGGTTGTAATATTTTATGGGTCATTTGCTTAGTGCTGGCTTTTCTCTTACATGCTCTTTCCCTGTCCCATGCAAGTTGGCTTGGACAGGAATATTTCTAATCATTCTCCTTGACTAATGACTTTTATCTGCTAATTTTCACTGGCTGGGACCAGTGTAATAATGTGAGTCCTTCTAAGTTCAATGAAGAAATTAGAGAGTCTGAATCAGAGTGACAGATGGAGCAGACTCCTCTGATCATAGCTGGTCCTGGAGGCAGCAAAGCCATGAGCCAAGTGGTGTGGATGGCTTCTTGACATTGGAAAGGCAAGATGTGATCCTTTTGTCGAACCTCAGCAGAGGCCCCATTGATACCTTGGCCCTGAGGAATCATTTTTAACTTCTTACCTCTACATTATAACATGATGCATCTATGTTGTTTTGAACAACTCTGCCTGTGTAATTTACTTTGCAACAATCGGAAAATATTATTTTTCTTAATCAAACACAGAGATATAAAGTCTTCTCGTCTCAAGTGCAAACGTACAAAGAATTGTAGTTTTAAAATTATAGCAACACTTCAATTTTCTGTATATATTCAGGTAATGATAAATGCTAAGCTACATGAAGGGATTTGAAATGTAAATAAGCAACAGTGGGCTGGAGTTCTTCCCTGTTAGTTTCCATTAGATCTCAGATTGTTTTACATTTCTCTTAGTTCTAAGTCCATCATCAGAAAGATGATGACAGCAACACTTCTTTTGGATGTTTGTTGTATTAATTTGCATAATTCACATAAAAATACATTGCAGATGACAAGGAAGTGCATGAAATCTCGTTTGTCTCTCAGACAGTGATAGTTGTAGAAGTCATCCCCAAAGTCAAACATTCAAAAGATAGAAACTAAGCTATATAATTTTAGTTTGAGTACTCATAAATCAGACTAGCTTCATGCATTTACAGCAAGTAAGCCATCATAGAGTGAGAATAAACGTAGTGACTTCAGATACAGAACCTTTTTCTCTCTGGAAGAAGTAGAAGACTCAATTCTAGCTTTTCCTTAAAAATGCTGGTAATTGTGGTGTGTATTTTCTTTTCTTCGTTGTATCTATCATATAAACAAGCAAAGACTCCTTTGGGCCACGAAAAAAGAAGCTATGATCTCTGAGGAAAGGGTCACCCTAGATTCCAGTGACCAAAGGAGTTGCCTGCTGACAATTTTGTAGCAATCCTCCAGGCTGCCACAGAGTCATGGCTGAGGAATCCACACAGCTAATGAATTCCATAAGGTGTTTCTCTATTCTTAAGCCTGAGGCATGCAGCATTGCTGCTCATTGTTTTATAGTGCAGACTCTAGCTCATTCTTGACACCCGCTGCCATTTCCTGTCCCTCCCCAAAGTAAGCACCAAACAGAACAACAATACACAACTTTCTATTTAATTTCAAACAGCATCACCAGCACTCAGCTGGTAGGAAAACCACTGCTTCAACCCAGAAGCATCTCATTGGGGTTAGGCTAAAAGTATGAGAAACAGAGATGGATAAAGCAAAGCTTCACCTTTTTAAGGATTTCAATTCATTGCCTGCAGTTCTAACAAATTGTCTTGGACTTGTTTCCATGTATTTATTTCCATCAATAAGTTATAAGCAAACATTGCCAAACAAAGAATGTGCCTTACATTGTACTTTTGTCCTTAAAATATTATCAAGACATAGACATGGCTATCATTTTATGAATGCATAGACATTTCTAAAAGTGACCAGCCTTGCAAACAAATGGCATGGCAGATGTTTTTTGAAAATTAAGTCTCTGTGGCATCCTCCTTTTTTATTTCAATTCTGTGGGGGCAATTATGGTTCTGAGTTAAGTGTGAGAACTCTTGCTAGTCAGAGCAAACGTGCACGTTAGCATCTTATGTTTGACATTTTTATTAAAGGAAGGGTTTATATGAGAGGTTTATTTCTAGAATCAAGAATAATGAAGTAACCATCTCAAGGAAACTAGAGGCCAAGCTTTTAAACACAATTTAATATAAAATTTTAATCATAATACTAATACTTTAGTAGTGATTTTATATTATACCTTGCATATTTTATAGAAACAGAAATATCTGAGGTATGATATTTATCTCTGTATTTTCTTTTTTCTTTTGTGACATATCTCAAATATAGGACAAAGACCCAAAATCTTTATGGTCACTGAAATTCCTTACACTGGGCCTTATGTTACTATATGTATGTGTGTGTGTACCATATATAGTCACATATATATGATAACATAAGGCTTACACAAATATGCATGCACTCATATATAAGCATACACATGTGAACATGCATATTCACCACAAATAGACATTATACATATAAAACTAATTCTCCATTAATGTACCCAGAATTGTACGATAATATTCCATACAGTCCTATTCACATATGCATGTGTGTGTGTCTGTACATTTGTGTATTTTTTTAAAGAAAAACACATGACATATAATTGCAAACTGCTAAACAGCTTTGTATAGATTTTGCCCCCTTTTTACCAGTGCAGGGATTCCAGATTCAGATCTTTCACTCAAAGGATGTGCTTATAAATTTACCATACATGTTCAGGTCCTTCATCTTTCTGAATTTTTTCATATCCCACATATATTCTTCAATATAGTGTGATAGTGTATGTATGTGTCTATGTGTGTGTGTGTGTCTTTGAGTGTGTGTGTGTGTGTGTGTGTGTGTGTGTTGGGTTGGTGGTTAATGATTTACTTTAGAAACCAAACACTGTTGACACCCTAAACTTTTCTGAATATGTACAAATACAGTTGTAAATTCTATGATTGAATATTCTCTGGTAGACAGATATTCAGATGGGCTCAAACATTTTACCTATTCAATTACTGCTCTAGTGGACATTTTTATGTTTCCACATGAAACAGAATGTTTGTTTTTAAGAAATTGTTTAATTAGTTTTTATATTAATAATTTGTAGATTCTGTTAAAATATTCTTTCTCTTTTTTGTGGTTTTGTTTTTTGAGACAGGTTTTCTCTGTATACCCTTGGCTGTCCTAGAACTTGCTCTGTAGGCCAAACTGATCTTGAACTGAGTGCTGGAATTAAAGGCATGCACTACCATGTTCAGCCAAAATTTTTAAATTCTTATTTAAATTTTCTTTAAATATCATTGGCTGCACATATTTACAAATGTGTATAATTTCATTCCCTTATGATTCTTACTTTCCCATTTATACATAATTACCTGTTTTTGATTATAAATTTTTTCTTTAGGAATCCTAATTCTGAATTAATCTCATTAGAAAACTGCCTAATGTGCATTCTATTAAAAACAGGTTATTTTGACACTACATTATATTTTTACTATTTTACGTTATTGTCCCAATTTATAGACGTCCTATTTAAATATGTCTTCATTTTTCTAACTTGAGTCCAACTAAACTTTAATTTGTTTCCATTTCCTAGTTTTTAATAACTATATTATGCTGTTTTCATCTTAAACTTATTCTTAGAAAATTTGAACACTGACACTGTCATTGTAAAACTCTGATTTTTTATTCCTCTACTCTTTCTTTTTCATTTCTATAAAGATTTTCTTATAAGATCCATGGTTACTTTTCTAAACATTTGTAGAATTATTTCTATTTTCTACTTTCCTTTTTGTCTTTTCTTTGTAGTAGACTTTACTTAACTATTTCTGTTCAGATTTCACCATGGTCAAATTACTTGTTTCATAAATTGTTGAATATTTGAAATGCTTTGAGATAGTTCAGGACTTTATTAATGTATCTGGAAGGATATACCTTTTGGCTTGTATATACAAATCTATACATGCACATGTCTGTGAGGAAAAACTTGTTAAATGTGAGTTGAACTTTTTCTGTACTAGAATCTTACTAAAGGCTTGCTTTCTACAAATGTTTTATACCTAAAACTTCTTTTATTTGTTGACACATTAAAATTGGGTTGTAATTAAAGTGACTTATTATATAGTATGCTGATGAATACAATATTGTGCATTGTACTAAATTAGAAATAAAAACATACCCAGTTTGGGGGTTGGTGAGATGGGTTAGTAGTTAAATGCTTGTTGTCCACGCTTGGAGACATGAGTGAGCTCAGATCTACAGCACCATGTAAACCCCAGCATGGTGATGGGTCTGCAACCATAGCATTTGGGCAAGAGGAAAGATGGGGCTTGGTAGATCTCCAGAGCTTATTGGTCAGTTAACCTGTCCAGTCTATGACATATGGTTGAGTAGAGAAAAAAAATTGTTAACCTCTGTTCTACCCAGGCAATGCATCTATGTACATGAAATTTCTATTGCACAAGCATGCATAAGATAATGTTAATATATGCATGCATCACACAAACATACTTAGTGTTCTTAAATATCTCAGTAATCTTGTGTTCTGACCTATTGTAATTTTTCATAAGTTCTTACATAATCTACTATTCTAAAATTTTTGAAAGAACCACTTCATTTTTCTTTAAAGAACTATGTCTTATCATAAAATATTTATTTTCTTAGTTATGAGTTCTAAATTTTATTTCAGCCTGTTACTACTTAACTGCTATGTGCAAAAATTATTTAAAAGACTATAATCCCTATTAGAGTACAGAGTAAGTGTTCCAGCTGTTCTTTTCTTTGCATTAATTTTCCAAGGTCATCAATCTTTTAATGATCTTACAGGAGATGTTCTGTTTCAGTATTTCTATTAGTGTCCACTCTCTGTAACATTCTTTATTGTCAAGGTGACCCAAGACATTAGGTACATTTTATTTTTCTTTCTTTGATATCTCTAATACTTCCCCTGAAGTCTATATACTCTTAATCTTTAATGTGACCACAGAATTTAGATTATCACAGGATGGTTTTGTGTTATAAATGTTCTTGTTAAAAATAAATTGAAATTCACCTTACTTTTCTTAATTAATCAATTATTATTTTCCAGCCTGATCATAGTTTTTCTTCCCTCCCTTCAAACTCATTCCTATCCACTCTCCTAATCTTTCTGCATGATGGGCTTTCCCAGGTGCTGAGATCAATATTTTATATGGTTTTATTAGTTATAGCCTATTTTCTCCAACTGAACTTGTTGTAGAAGATTTCCCAGGCCCGTTTGGGCCCGGAGGTTTGGACCTGGCCTGCGGAGGCTTTTGTCCCCCAAAGAAATGAATTAAACACTAACATTAATTTCATACTGTTTGGCCCATGTCTTAAGCACATTACTAGCTAGCTCTTTCATCTTAATTCAACCCATTTCTATTAATTTACTAATCTCCCCGCCATGTGGCCCAGCCCTTGGCTCACCTGGATTTCTTACATGTCTCTTTTTCAGGGGTCAGATGGTGACTGCGTAACTCCACCTTCCTTCTACCTGTCTCTCCTTTGATTCTCCACTCACTTCTATGGTGCTGCACTTAGGCCAAAACAGCTCTTTTATTTACAGCATACAGAGAACATTTCACCACACTTCCTCTTTTCTGTCTAATCAAAAAGAAAGGTTTCAATTTCCATATAGCAAAATTACAACAGAACAACTCTCAAGCAGGAATTACAGTCACAATATCCAAAAATTAAAAACAATATTCCATTATTTACCTTATCATTGTGAGTCTAAAGTTTCATATCTAATATACCTTTTAAACTAAAAAGAACTATACCTATAATTATTAAACCTTTACCCACATCAAAGACCACAGAAGGATATCTAAATAAACAGGAAGTAAAAGCAACTTCCAAACTCTAGAAAATGACAGAGATGACACCTATCTGCCTGGACAGTCACCCAAAGTTTCTTTGTAACATTGGGGCATCATCTTCAGCTTAAAGGCCCAAAGTCTCTGGCATACCTTTCAGTGAAGCAGGAAATCTGACACAGTCCATCAGTTGCTTTTCCTTGTGTCTTGTAGAATGCCTGGAAATTTCTTCTGTAAAGCAGGAACCTGAAGGATCAGCTTGGCTTATTCTGCCAAAGTTCAGAGGTCACTTTCCTATGGACCTTGTATGTCCAGTTTATACAAGCAGTCTATACCAGAACAGTTTCTTGTCCAGTGGCTAACTGTTGCCACAAAGTAAATTCCACATGAAGTTTCTTCAGTGCCCATCATTTTCCTGAAATACATTGGTGCTGCCAGGAGCAGACCTGTCTCACTGTCCAGAAAAGTCTAAGATTTTAAAATAATTTACATGCCATATTCTGCATGTCTTTGAAGTGTTTGAAGACTATATATCTAATTGAAATATATCTTTGTATACCTACAAAAACCTAACTAACATGACTGTAAGTTTGGTTATCGTAAATGACTATTAATCTGTATTTCTCAATTACACATTACAATTTTAAATGAGTTACACGAGCATCATACATAATCAAGAGTAGAAAAATACATATAACATAACAAAATTGAACTTAAGTTTATATCAATAAACCAAAATCCATCTATCTTTTCTAATCATTCCTATATTATATCTTCCCCCCCTTTTTTTTTAAAGATTGACTATGATCATTAACCATTTATAATGAAAACAAACATTTATAAGTAATATTTTGGGGAAATTGGACACAGCTTTCTTTGTTTTACTACTTCCTGCTGACGAAGGATCTTATGGGGTCTTGAGGCTGGATCATCTCAACTGGCGTCTTGGAAGCTGAGAATGTTCAGGTAGCCTTGGCAAATGAAAGCACATTTGCCTGGAAATAATCCACAGGTTTTGATCTTCTGTGGAGACAAAAACAGAAACTCATTTCCCAAGCAACATATTCTTATAAACAGATTTCAAAGTCAAGATATCTTTAAAATATATATGCTTGTCCAACTTAGCAGCCTTAGCAATCAACCGTTTTTCTGCAGTTAGCTCATTAAAAGTTAAAAAGTTAAAAGAAAACATAATAACCATAATCCAGACTTTTTGTTTATCTGCCATCTCATGGAGACCTTTTTATTTTTATTTCCTATTTCTCTTTCTTAAAGGGCTTTTTTTAACCCTTTTTCTCTCTCTGTCTCTGAAGCCTATGGGTATTTTACATACATTGTACCCTATTTAGAGGTTTTGTGAGTTAAATCTGTTTTATTGAGAATCCTTAATCATTTTCTAACCCAAAGAGCTTTTAAAATGTCGGTTATCACTTTAATTGCTGACTCTGCCCCTTTTGGTGGCCTTTCAATATGGCAGAGGAGCCCGCTGCATCTCTTTTGCTGCCAGCAAAAAGAGCGGACTCAGGAAATGCTGCTACCAGAAAAAAAAAAAAAAACAAAAAACAAAACTGTTTTTCACTCTTTTTTTTGTTCAATATAAGCAGAAACCTTAAATCATACACACTTATGCCAAGTCTTTTGTTTAAGCTGTGTGCCGCAGATGTGCCATTTTTAAATTTCAGCCTGAATACCATGCTGTCTCTGTACCATAAATCAATTCAAATATGTAATTCAGAAAGCCTCTTTTGACACTGTTTCAGTGATCTAGAACACTTTTGAAGCTTTTTAAACTTTCTCAGGCTTTATGCGGGTATTTGGACGCCATCTGTTGTAAGAAGTTTGCGGGTCCATTTGGGCCTGCAGCGGCTTTTGTCCCACAAAGAAATGAATCACATGCTTATATTAACTTCATACTGTTTGGCCTATGTCTCAAGCACATTACTAGCTAGCTCTTTCATCTTAATTCAACCCATTTCTATAATCTACTTGCCACGTGGTCCAGCCCATGGCTCACCTGGACTCCTTACATGGCTCTTCTTCAGGGTCGGATGGAGACTGGCTAACTCCACCCTCCTTCTACCTGTCTGTCCTCTGATTCTCCACCCAATTCTAAGGTGCTCCACATAGGCCAAAACAGCTCCTTTATTTACAGCATACAGAGAACATTCCACCATATGAACTGCCTACTCTTTTGAAAAGAACCTTTGACTTCTATTCATTTCTCTTTTATTTTTAGACCATATATGCCTTCAAAATTTGTTGTTTGCCCTTCTAGAATGATTCACTTTGTCTTCCATTTTGGTGATCATCCTTTAATTCCATAGTTACTTGTGACCTATTTATAAAATACAGAAAATTTTTTTCTCACCTCAAAAGAAATGTTATACATGTCATCATATGATAACATATGTCCATACAAAGCTACTTTAAAGCAGTCTTGATAAACTCTAAAATATTTTTATGAGTTCTGATACACAGAATAAATGACCCTGCATATATCATAAATTGCCTTGTCAATCTCAGTTTATCTAATGTATTGATTTTCATTTATAATACAGTCTTTAAAAAATATTTGTCTAGGGTAGACAGTTGACTCAGCAGTGAAGAACAGTTACTACTCTTGCAGGGGACCTGAGGTCAGGTCCCAGAACTAACACTGTACAGCTCATAACTGCCTCCAATCCTAGTTCTAGAGATCTGATATACCATTTTCACCCCTGTAGACACCTGTACATGTGTGTTGTCCATAAATCCACAATATCATAGAAATAAAGACATAATCTTAAAATAGTCGCCTAAATTCAAGAATTATCAAAGCAAACAATTATTACTAGGTTCAAATTGCTTTCTCTTAAAATCTGTTTAATGAAGCACACCTTGATTATCATGTGTAAGATGTACTTAAAGCATCATCTAATCTTTGCTTCTGACACTAGCTTTGCAATCACGTTCTTTATATTTTTGAATAAAGACTGATTGTGGTATTTCTTTAAAAATAGTGTATTTATTTTTACCTCGCTTACTTCTGCCTTTATCATACTGTTCTTAATTATCAAAAAAAACACTGAAACCAGCAAATTATTCTAGTTACTTCACTTTCTGTACTCACCCTACTAAAAAATGAACATTTTCAGTTTGTATCTTCAGTTTACATCTATTTTGATTTGCCTATATGTGCATCTCATTTCACCATGCTTCTGTTTTCAGTGCTTTTATAAACCTTATTGCTAAACCTTATGCACGATATAACAGGATATGATCCCATGTTATATTTCCATGATGTCAAAGCTTTGAATTATGCAAATGGGAACATGAAGAAGAAGCTTGCTGCTTGTTCAATATGCACTGTCACGTGATACTCACACATAGTCAAGTGAGACTATTTATCTCCCTATCTGCATTTTTGTAAAGTGCATATCTCTGTGGTATCTAAGCACTCAGGCAGTAAGTAAATTTCTGCATCTGGTTAATAAACTCAGCAAACAAGAGTTTATCAACATCTGGCATCTGCTTATCTTTTGTGAGTTTCCATGAATAACTAATGCATGGGGTGACCTTTGATAATTTCTGTGATTGCTTAGAATTTTAATGGTGGTTCATGTTATTTCTCTGTTATTGAGAATTTTAGTATGACAACCAACTTATTCTTGGTTACTTACCTTAAACTGAAATTCTTAGGATTACTGCCCAAATGGTATTCAGCTTTCAGGTTTTACATGTGTCATAACTAACTGGTATAACTTTCCAAAATATAATGTGTTGTAGTAAGTTTTTCCAGGCCTGTTTGGGGCTGGAGATTTGTGCCCTGGCGCATGTGTGGCGCTGGCGGTTTGGAACCTGGTTTGCGCGCCCGTGGCTTTTGTCCCCAAAAGAAATGAATCACACGCTTATGTACTTTACACTGCTTGGCCCATATCTTAAGCACATTACTAGCTAGCTCTTTCTTCTTAGATTAACCCATTTCCATTAATCTTCCAGCCACGTGGCTCAGCCCATGGCTGGCCGGTACCTCTTACATGTCTGCTCCTCTTGGGGGTCCGATGCAGAGTGACTAACTCCACCCTCCTTCTACCTGGCTGCCTCTGATTCTCCACCCACATCTACGGTGCCCTGCATGGGTCCAAACAGTTATTTATTTACATCGTACAGAGATCACTCCACCACAATAATGTACATAAAGAAGATTATATAAGAATTATGAAGAAGAGCATTACATTTTTGAAAGTATTGGCTAAGGATTTTTTCCTCCTGTATGCAACAGTACAAGAAGCTAATAAAAATGACATAGACACTGTTCTGGCAGGCTCCTGGTGTTCTAGACCTCAGCATACTACCTAATTTCTTTTTCCTCTTTGTTCTTCCTCTGCCTCCTTCTGTTTTCCCCTTTCTCTGTTACTCCTTTGCTCCTGACATCACAGTATTAATGTATCTTGTGTTGTTTTTAGTAAATAGACACATTAGACACATTAGACACACAAACAGACATTATTAGCCTGACATGGATTAATTTTTTCTCCTTCTAGACAGAGTATAGGTAGAGAATGGGCAGTTCAGGTTTATATAAAATAGGCAGAAGAGATATTTTTGTGTACTCGTCCCATTTAAATAGTGAGAAAAAAAAAGCAACCAAAAACAGGCATTATACAAATTTAATTTTCAGATACCTTTCATACTGTCTCTCCCAATTTACTTATCCTATGTTATGTTGATCTCACCCCTCTACATCACATTCCTGAAAACTCCCAAATTAGAAAACACTGCATTTTAGGAAACCATTTCATACATTGAATCAAAGTTTTGTCTTTGTACACTGGCTCTGATAGTATAAACTGAGTAACTGAAAGGGTATTTTTTTTTTTTGCAGGTCAACACAATGAGTGCATGTAAAATGATATTACATCTTTTGTTTATGTTTTTCTGTGCTGTGTATGGATCCCCACAGTGCCATTAATAACACAATAGGCAGCCGAACTTGTGACTGTTTTTGTCCCCTTGTCTTGAAATACAGCAATTGCAATTGCACACCATATTGTGTTTGTCAAGGTCCTAGGTCATGCCTAGGTGGGCCATGACACAGTTTTAATAGGACATCATATGTATACATTTTGTAAATCTCTTAACTCTATTTCTCATAAATCCTTAGTAAACAAGGGTATTTATGTTGTGTGCACATTTATTGAGAATACAGTTAATATGATTGTCCCTGGAACTAGATCTAACATTTTCATGGGCTGGCAACAGAGCTCACAAATAACTCCAGAGTTCTTGGCAGCTTTGGGTAGAGTGCACTATGTAAATTCTGTAGAGACCCATGTCACATGGAATGGTTGCCCACCAAATTGTCAAGGACTCGTCAGTTAGAGTTAAAAGAGAGGGACCTGAATTTATAGAGTTTAAACAACATGTGTTTGTTTCTGTGTGTGTTCACTTTGAACAAAGATTTTTGAGTAACTGCTACAGTGAAGCTTGGAACAGTGAGTCTGCAGGCAAGTAATTGGGCAACTGGGTGACTCACAATAGAACTGATAAAATATCTTCAGTTCTCAAGGAAACAGTGACATTCAGACATAGATTAGGATACGTGACTAGTGTATGACTCAGGGCCTTCTGTCACTGTCTGAGTCTGTACTTTGTCTCATCAGGTGAGTGGTAGAAGCTTGTTAGAAACTGTCCACTCGAACGGAAGCTACCGGAGGCACAATACAACTTGAGATAAAAGGGCGTTTCAGATTTACATGAATAATGTGAGATAGTGTGGACAGTGTAGGCTCTAGAAGAAAATCACCTGGGGAGAGAGTTTGTGTTTTTTTTCTACAACATAGTTACTTAATAAGAACTAAGCTTTTCTTCTAACTTCTGGGTAAAATCATTTTACCCAGAAAGATAAGCAGGGGATGTACTCACTCATTAGTGGACTCTAAACGAAACAAAACAAAACAAAAACAAGACAAAAAAAAAAAAAAAAAAAAAAAAAAAAAAAAAAAAAAAAAAAAAAAAAAAAAAAAAAAAAAAAAAAAAAAAAAAAGAAAGAAAGAAAGAAAAGCATGACCAAGCTGCAAACTACAACCACTGAACAACTTGGGATCTGAAACACCTTGGAGTGGCACCTTGGACTTGGATCCCACTCCCCCTAGAGGAACACCTGACTCAGTCTTGATGTTGTGGGGAGAAAACTGGATCTGCCAGGAGTGGAGGCAGAACTGAGCAATATTGGGACATTGGGACATTGGGACCTTGGAACCTCGTGCCCATGTTGAGAAGGAGATGGGGAGAGGTGGAGAAAAGAGAGTGACCTGAGGGAGTGGTAGGGGGAAGGAACTTGAATAATGATATACATGGACAGAAAATGTGATTTTATTCACAATAAAAAATTAATTAATTAATTAAAAAAGAATCATTTTATATATCCTGATATTCTCTAGCTTGAAGTGTATCAAATAATCATGTACTAATACGAAATCATGATTCTAGTCAAGAAAAAATGAAAATATTCATATCTCCACAGATGAAAATTATATTTGTGATGTTAGACTGAACAGCTGCTAAACAGTATAGCATATCTTGTGGCCCCATGGCCATTTTTAGTGAACTTTGTACTTATAGTTTATTATACTACTCATTTGGACCTATGGTTTCCAAAGTCCTTTTTTTTTTTTTTAATTTAAAGAAGAGCATTCTCATGTTAATGAAATTTTAGTCACAAACATTGCAGGACTTATATTTTTTTTTTTAAATAGAAGGTGATTTCATTTTTAAGATGTGTGCTAGTTGTCCAGGCTTCTCCAGATGCTCTGGCCAGTCTGTACATTCTAACAAACTTCATTTGTCTAAGGCCTCATGAACAGTAAATTATGTTTATAAAGTGACAGCTGGGAAACAAACAGTGCAATTGACTTTGTTTTTGTTGTTTTGCTTTTTGGTGGTACTGGTGATTGAACCCAGATCACTGCGCTTGTTAATAAGCCACAATTGCCTTTTTAAAAATAATTTCATGGCCAGTAACTTCATAGTCAGTCAGCAGATTTTCAGGAATGAATGTGCAAGATTAATTGCATGCTCAATAAATAGCACTGTCAACAAAAAAAAAAGATATTTCATTCTCAAAATGAGGTTTTTACTACATTCAAATTTGTGTTAATGCTAGAAACATGGAACATTTTGAGTCAGGTAGTGCATTTGAGAATGCATGGCCTTTGAAGTACTGAACAGCCTGGAGGTATAGCTTGGAAGTAGCACAGGCTTAGTAAGAAACAAAGCTCCAGGTTCAGAAGCTAACACCAAAACCAAATCGGTCGTGACATTGCTGAACCAAACAAAAACCGCTGCTTCCATCAGTTACAATTCCTAAGTATGTATTTTTAATGTATAAGACTGGTGTTTTTGCATTTGCATGTAATTTATATATATACTTACACATGGAAAACCCTATTTTAAATCTCTTGTCATAAAATGTTTAGTCACTTAACCATATTTTATGATTCTGTTGTAAATTTTATTGGATATCAATTCTTATTAATGAGCAAAATATCAAATCTGTAGCCACACACTTAATTAGGGAGTTTCTTGTTTCAAATATTTGACTGCTGTGTATTGTCAACATAAAAATAAATATTTTGAAAACAAACTGCAATTTTCCATTCTGCCTTTAATTATTTCAAGGAGAATAGCATTTCCAGGGAAACCCACATTGGAATATACAAGGAGAATCACCCACAGTGTTCAGCAGAATTCCCCATTTTCTTTCTGCTGTTTCCTTCTAACCTGTTCCTCTCCTGGCTTTCCTGGGTTCTTTTGTAGAATATGTCTGGCTTTCAGTGTTGATTTCCTCCTGTGCAGTGGCAGCACTCACCCAGCCCTTCTTCTGAGCTTGACTCCTCTTGGTTTTTAATAAGGGTAATTTCTTACATTAGGAGATGCTATGCAACTGTATCTCCAAAACTCAGCTCAGTTCAAGCCAAGTAATTATTCCACAAGATAAACTTAATATTTGGTCATTAATATGGGTAAGACTTACATGGCAAATCTCAGAGAGATTAGAACTGGGAAGAGAGTTGCTGTTCATACTTTTATATCTTACAAATTATTTCTAAGTGGATGGGTGACAGTGGTGATTCACCTTACGATTCCCTGCATATCAGTCCTCAGCATGGCCAAAAAGATTTTTGTGAATAGGCATATTTAATTTTGTTAAAGTTGAGTTTTAAAATGATTGTTGTTATAATTAAATATAGATTTAAGAAAGGTTCAAGACACAGGATTTGAATTTCAAACCCTTAATAATCCTAAGTCATATACTTAGAAACCCTGTTGAAGGAAGTGAAAGAGAAGGAAGTGAATAGAGATAACTGTTTAAGAGTGTGCCATTCAGTGCTTCTTTCTAAACATGGCAAATGTCAAGGCATTGCACAGCATGGATAAATGAAATTTGCTTTTTCTTCTTTTATGTAGATCTTGATTTTAGTCCAGATACCTTTCTTTCTAATGAACAATCTATTCAACAGTACTCAAGCGTGTTAATTTATGAGGATCCATTAAATGGCTTTTCAAGCAAAGGTTATACTTTATCCTTTTTTCTGTATCAGCCACACCATAATATATTGTAGATTGTATAGAACACTGTGTACTCTATTAGCTTTAAATTAGGAACTAAGGATCTGAGGTATCACATAGACAGTATATTTCAGTAACTTCTGGCAGTTTCCCAATGGCTGTGATACTGAAGATAACCATAGCAAATAAATCAAGTCCCAAAGTGGACTCTCCAGCCCAGATTTCTCCACCTTTAATGGGCCTGTGCAATCTCTCAATACAATCTTCATCACTGCAGATTACACAGCTGCCACTGCCTAGGGCACTGAAGTGATTTACATAAGCTAAATCATTATTCTAACAATTAAATCACTTGAAATTAGCACAAGCACTTTTTTTTTTTCTTGCTCCAATACTAGGCCTTAAAGTCTATTGAACACAACTCTCCATATGTTACATAATGATAGTGGGAAACAAAGGTTTAATAATAGAAAGGCAAACGAACAATCAGGAGCTCTTGGGCTGAACATAAGTATGTGGTTATTCAGGTGAAAAAGATATGCAGGATGTATTGGCTGATGGCATTGCAGACTTAGAATATAAAGTACCCGTTAGCTTCATTTCCCCTTTTTCATTATTTTATTCCTTTTTTCTTTCTTTAATCAGATCTGAAGAATTCTTTTCAACCTCATGAATTAATAGTTTAATCTCTAAATATAAGCAAGCATTTGTTGAGACCTGGATATTCATCCATGATGGCTGAGTCACTTGTATCAAGCAGTGTGTGTTAATTCAGTCCCAGTCTCACAAAGGAACTGCTTAAGATACAATGAAAGATAAATACCTGTACGCATGGAGAAGATGTTTTACTTCTGCTTAGATAATTTTGTGTATTTAATTTTTGCTTTGTGGCAATTATTTCTGTTACTCTGAAATGTCTCAATGATGCCGTATATATACATATATATACACATACATATGTATATATAGAATGATAACCGGAATCATCTATAAGTCTTATAAATAAGTGTCTGTTTTATCCAAGTGCCTATGTGACAATAAATTGAAGGGTATTTTCTTCCATGTTCTGAAACAATCTTGAGCTTATCTGTAGGCATGTCCTCAGATTGACTTAACAACCTGCATGTCCTCAGATTGACTTAAGAGCCTCTGCCACAAAATTCCCAAGAGACTACATGGAAATCAAGAGGACCCACTTTTTTCTGCTGTATATGAAATGTGCTGGAGACTGACTTTTTAGAGAACTAGTCTTGGTGTATCAAGCTATAAAGAATCACGTGTCCAAAAATAGGTGGAACCTGAAAAAAGTCACCACTTCAATAATGTGTTTTATCAAGTGATACTATGAATGACATTGTATTTGTTTGTTTGTTTGTTTGTTTTTGTGGTTCTGGCAATGAGACACAGTGTCTTATGCTCACTGGATGAGTACTTGGCTTCCAGGTCTAATATTAAACTCTTGATACTTTTAATTTAGGTGCTTGCCTGAATTTTGACCCAGAGAACACTTTGTATATAGACTTCATTATGTCCTACTTGTTCATTGCATATTTCTAGAATTTCAAAGTATTACTTTTTATCAGACTGGTATTTAGAAAGTATTAACTCATTAATTATTTCATTTTTTAAAAGATTTTAAACAAAAGATTTAAAACATTACCTGATGATAGGTTTGAGTTTATTGCTTTTGCCTTATTTACTAAATTAGTGTTTACAGTTGCTTTGATTTATTTTTAAATTTTATCTTTTAAAGCCTGGTACTTGATTGTCTATAGAGAATTATTTTTTATGAATTCTTTGAGAATTTTATGCATTGTATTTTTATTACAATCTTATCCTCCAACACCTCATAGATCTTTTCTTTTTTTCTTTCTTTTTTATTATGAATAAAGTCACATTTTCTATCCGTGTATATCCTTGTTCAAGGTCCCTTTCCCCTCCCACACCCTCCAGTCACTGTCTCTTCTCCACATCTCCCCATTTCCTCCCCAGCAAGGGCAGGAGGTCCCAAGGTCCCAATATGGCTTAGTTCAGCATCCACTCCTGGCAGATCCACTTTCCTCACCCCAACATCAAGATAGGGTCAAGTGTTCCTCTGGAGGGAGTAGGATCCAAGGTGCCGGTCCAACGTTTTCAGATCCCAAGCTTTTCAGTGGTTGTGGTTTGCAGTTTGAACATGCTTTGCCTTTTGATTTTCACTAATGAGTGAGTACATCCCCTGCTTATCTTTCTGGGTTTGTGATACCTCACTCACCTCTTTTCTATACCTACCCAGCCTTGTGTCTTCACTTTTAAAAACTTAGCCAATTCCATTAGTTCTGGCTATGTATTCATGTGTGTGACCATGCATTGGAGTCTCGTTTTCATACCAGGTACCATGCTCTGGCTCTTTGTCTCCTGACAGCTGTCCATGACCAACAGCTCATGAACTGCAGGTAGAATATTATGATCTTCTCTATCGCGGAAGAAACCCGCCACCAATAGATATGTTTTAAATAAGATTTATTTTGTTAGAATCACGAGCAAAAGAAAGTTTTAGCAACGCGCCTAGCCACTGCCGTATGGAGCCGCCACGTGCTGAGCTGGAAGCACCACCTCTCCCATACAATCCGGGATTCCCGCTACATCTCCCAATTTTGTCTAAATAGGAAGGTTCTAAACTAGGTATAAAACTACATACTACAGGGATTACCATAAGACAGTGTGTGGGAAAGAGGAAGGAACTAACATAAGTGAGGTCAAACTACCGCTAACAAACAACTACAAAGTGCAAATTGATATCTAAAATGTTGATACAAAAAAAAAATATACAGGGATTGTTTTAAGGCTGTTTATCCTAAATAATAGAGTTCTAAGACTTGAGTGTCTTTGCTGGAATGTGAAGTAATAACAACCTCAACTATCTAA
>PVIH01009167.1:0-84590 GCA_004025045.1 Sigmodon hispidus | reverse complement strand
GACTTGTGGACCAATGGAATAGAATTGAGGATCCAGACATTAACCCCAAAACCTATGAACATCTGATTTTTGACAAAGAGTCCCAAAACATTCAATGGAAAAAAGATAGTATATTTAACAAATGGTGTTGGCATAACTGGAAGGAAGTGTGTAGAAAAATGCAAATAGATCCGAGCCTGTCACCCTGCACAAAACTCAATATTATTTTTCATAAAGAAGAGAAAATGATAATGTATTGAGCAGAAAAAAAAAAAACCAACTTGAGCACTAGAGAAACAAAGCCTGAAGTGTTAAGGTTAGTCATTAAATATTATTGAGAATGAATATTTCAGCAAGTTTGTGCATTTTTTTCAAGATTTATTTTTTTATTTTGTTAACTTCAATTTTTTACTACCTGAAACTGTCCTACATGAGTATAATTTTTTATCAAATTAATTCCCCCATTCCTTCAATTCCAATGACTCCTATATGTATGCCTTACCACAATTTTCTCATGAACATTCATGTGCTTTTCCAAAAAACCCTATTGATTCTCTTACTGTAGTGTGTACTACATGGTATAGGGCCATCTACTGTAACATAAGTAGCCTCTCTGATGCTGCATTTCTAAACAAAATTGACCACCCTTACTCTGACATCAATTGACAATAACTTCTAAGCTAGAGGTGGGACTTCATGACCCTTTTTTTCAAACACACTACTACTTCACTGGTTTGATCTTGCATAGATGTCAAGCAAATACAAACAACCAGAAGAAAATGTCTTTTAATTGGCTTGGTAGGTTATAAAAAAATAAAGATAAATTTTTGCCTCATGGATGAATTATTGTTCATCCATTTATTCTGTAATGAATGAAAACATTAGCCCCCACATAAAAAAAAATTAAAAATTATTTTATAAATATCAGATTCATCATTTATATACTTTAGAAGCTTGCAATTGAGATACTTGTTTTATAGAACACACAGTATGGCTACAGGTAGTACTCTATTAACTACTGCAGACTGTCCTTCCTAGCAGAATACTCAATATACTTATTCTTCTAAAGAAACAAAAAAAATATATAGTCTTGTCAGAATTATCAGTCAATCAATCTATCGATCTATCTGTATGTCTGTCTGTCTATCTACCAATCTATCTATCATCTATATATACTTTAAAAAGTTGAGATAGCAGAAATGTAGTTATTTCTTTTATTTTTATTGTGTATTAGAGTTAACAGTCCTGCAATAAAATTAATTAATTAATAAATTAATGAGAAGCATAAAAATAAGAAAATAGAAAATATGTAATTATGATGTTTCTGGAAAAAATATGTTAAAATGTCGATTTTGTGCTTGGATTTTGTAATGTAACTCTTATAGCAAAATTGTTAAAAATTTCATTGTGAACAACTATCTAAAAAACATGAGAGAAAGAGTTATTTTTTATTTTGACTTAGATTTGTGGTGTGAGATATCTTGGTGTATGCTGTGAATAGCATTGGATAATAAAGGAATTATTTTGGTCTACAACAGAGCAGCTTAGAAGCAGGTGAAAACCCAAGCATAGATACAGGGGAAGGAGGGCAGAGTCACAAGAAAACAATCCAGCTTTTCAAGAAGCAAGATGTAATACAGTACAGGTAAGCCAGGGGTCATAGGGCAAGACAGATGAATAGAAATGGGTTGAATTTAGATGCAAGAGCTTGAGTTAGCTAGCAATAAGCATAAGCCATAGGACAAAGAGCATGTCATTAGTATAACCTTTTTTGTGATTATCTGGGACCAAGCAGAAACCACAACTCATTCTCATAAGCATGTCTCTCGCTTACAGTCTTCTTATGTCTCCCATTTTATTCCTAGCAAAGTGAATCATGAGTTGTCATATCTCCTTTGGCTATATCATTTTCTGAGTCACAGCAGAATGTCAGTTGAGATAATTTTTCTTATGAACTGGAAAAGAGGAGAGGTAGCTGTGTCCATGTGCTCAAAATTAGTAGAAGTTAAATTACATATTATAGGGAAGGTCAAATTCACAGGGATGAGCTGACAGGAAACAGTTCTGTAAGTTTTAGAAACTTATATGACTTACACTTATATGACTTAAGCCTATTGTATAGAGAAGGGAGTATTTGGGAGATGAGGCAAGAGAGTTAAAGGTGAATCAGATAGTGATGGAGAATTCAAAGTATTATTTCTTGACTTTGCCGTATTCGTCGATGACCTCTTCAAAATTATGACTTAAAATATGTTCATGTCTGAGCAATAGAATTATTTTACTTAGGATTACTCAACTTATTGAATGGAAGTTTTATATATTTCACCAGGGTATATAAACATTGTAAAGCACTGCAGTCCAACAGATGGAAAAGTGTACTGTTGATTTGCTTCATGTGTTTTTAATTACTGTGGGTATATTATTGGCTTGGCAGTGCTCACTAAGAGACAAAGGGAAGTAGAAAAACAATGATGAGCAAGGAGTTCTATATAAACTGGGAAATGTTTTGTTGGTAGCACAGAGTACAGAGTTCAGTAAATTAGAGGCAGGTTGGTACTGTCACATAATTTGCTGGTAGGAGCACAACAGAGCAGCTTGTAAGAACAGATGAGCCTGGACACACATGAAGCAATGAATATAAATCAGTGAAACTTAATTTAGCGTTAGACATCTAGATGGCGGTCAGTGATGCTAATCATCATCATCACACCACCATGCACAGAGGAGACACAAAAAAAATTTGGTGATGGTAATTATACTCTCAACAAGAAGCATGACAAACATTTTTTTTCTCTTTGTAGGTCATTCTTTCCAGAAAATATTTAAATGTTCATTTTTCCTAGCAAAAGACCCTTTCAAATGACAATTTTGACTGTGATCTGGTCCCTCAAATTCTTTTAATTATTATTTTTATTTCTAAAACAGAGGGAAATTTATTTACTCACCTGTGTTCTATTTCTAGTGCAATGCCTTATGTATACAAAATGTTGATGGCTCATATTTAGTTTTGTTTGATTAGAAACAAAGGCTTAAACAGTCATGAAATTTAATAACAAATATTGTCCAATATGACTGACATTTCCCAGTTAGAATTATTATGACTCATAATAAATCTCACTGCCTATGACATTACCAGTCTCACTTGAACTTGTTTATATCACATGGATGCCTCTTAGTTTTGCCCTAAAAGCTTGATAGAGTATGACTACATGAAAATTTTTCTAATATGGGCGAAATGAATACAAATATAACTTTAAACAGCATCCTTGATGAGAGAAAGATGGGAAAACAAGACAAATTGCTTGTTTATATAAAAGAGCTTTATGCTTTGCTACTTGCTCTTTTTTACTAATTTAATGAGAGTACATATCATTATTGTTCTTGTATCTCAGGTTTTGATCTAGGATGGGTTTTGATGCTGTCAGACTTTGTTTTAATACCTAAAAATAGGCAGAGTTCATTGTCTTTGTAATAGTGAATTTAATGAACAATTGATAGTCTGCTATCTTTATTTTAGTTGTAGAAATACTTTCTCTGAAAATCAGGGGCATTGTCTTCTAGCCTTAACGGTAGTCAGTTACTCCTAGGTAGTTAGTTATTTTATGAATTGTTCCAAATTTTCTTGACCATGTTTCTTTAAGAGACTTAAGACTCTGATAAATTGTTCCAGTTTGCTTGCTATTTCCCTAACAAACACTATGACCAAAAACAACATTGTTTGCTGAAAGGAAGGGTGAATTTGGCATATGGATTAGAGATCATCACTGAGCAAAGCCAAGTCTATAACCATGATGGGAAAGCTTCTGGCTAGCTGGCTTCCTACTTCTGCACAGCTGCCTTTCTGACAAGTAGACCCACCTCCCCAGTGTGGGCAGAACATTGAGCTAGACCCATCCATCTTTTAACATGAATAATAACAATTTTTATTGCATTTTTTTCTTTTTTATTATGAATAAAGAAGTCAAATTTTCTATCCTTGTATATCATTATTCAAGGTCCCTTCTCCCGCCCAACACATCAGGTACTCTCTCTTCTCCACTTCTCCCCACCTCCTCCCAAGCAAGGGCAGGAGGTCCCAAGGTCCCAACAATGCTCAGTTCAGCCTCCACTCCCGACAGATCCAGTTTACTCCCTCCAACATCGAGACTGAGTCAGGTGTTCCTCTAGGGGGAGTGGGATCCAAGTGTCAGTCCAAGGTGTTTTAGATCCCAGGCTGTTCAGTGGTTGTGGTTTGAAGCTTGGACATGATTTTCTTTTTTCTTTTTTGTTTAGAGTCCACTAATGAGTGAGTGCATCCCCTGCTTATCTTTCTGGGTTAGTGATAACTCGCTCAGGAGGATATTCTCCAAATCCATTCATTTGCCTGCAATTTTTTAGGATATCATGTATTCTTACTGCTGAGTAGTATTCCATTGTGTAGATGTACCACAGTTTGTGAATTCATGCTTCAGTTGAGGGACATCTAGGTTGTTTCCAGGTTCTTGCTATTACAAATAATCCTGCTATGATCATAGTTCAGCTAATGCCTTTAAAGTGCAATGTGCATCTTTAGGGTATACACCCAGAAGTGATATTTCTGGGTCCTTGGGGAGATTGATTCTCAATTTTCTGAGAAACTGCCATACGGCATTCCAGAGTGGCTGAACAAGCTTACACTCCCACCAACAATGGAGGAATGTTCTCCTTGCTCTGCAACCTCTCCAGCATAGGCTGTCCTCTGTGTCTTTTATCTTAGCCAATCTAACAGGTGTCAGGTGGTATCTTAAAGTTGTTTTGATTTGCATTTCTCTGATGGCTAAAGATGGTGAGCACTTTTTCAGGTGCCTTTCAGTCATTTGTAGTTCTTCTGCTTTGAATTCCCTTTTTAATTCTGAACCCCATTTTTTTTTTACCTATAAGATTGCTACACATATATTTTCTTTGTGTTCATCTTTCCCTCTGAATTTTTTTCCATCCCTGTATATCCTTATTCAAGGTCTCTTCCCCCTCCCAACACATCTGGTCATTTTTCTTCTCTGCAACTCCCCATCCCTTCCCTGGGCAGGGAGCAGACAGTCCTATGGTCCCACTGACCCAATAATGCTTAGATCAGTCTCCACTTCTGGCCAAATCCAGTTCTTTCCCCCCTCCCTCAAGAGTGAGTCGAGTGTTCCTATAGTTGGATTGGGGTTTGAAGGCTGAACCCCATTTTTTAAATGGGTTATTCAAGGTTTTGGACACTAGATTCTTGAGTTCTTTATATATTTTAGAGATTAATTCTGTATCACTTGTAGGGTTGGTGAAAATCTTTTCCCATTGTGTAGGCTGTCATTTTGTCCAGCTGGAAGAGCCCCTCACAGCCAAACCATAGTTCTATCTGCTAAAGAGTGTCTGGAGTCAAGCACCACAGACAATCCTGGTCCTGGAACCTAATAACAATTTTAAAAATGTCTCCATAGATAGAATCACAAGTCAGTCTTGTAGAAGGAGAAATAGTCCACTGAGCTTCTCACTTCCTGAGGACATCAAATGACAACTACAACAATCACAGACATAAAGAAAAAGGCAAAGAGTAATTAGAAGCTTTAATATTCTAAGGTATAGATCAGTGAAATCAACAGATAGTAGTGTATACCACACATCAGAAAATGATGTGTATTCTCCCTGGTACCTTGGCGATAACAATGTTTGCTCTTTTTCTACTTTAATAGTTGCATCCTACTGTTTGTTTAAGTAATAGAATTGCCAATGCTCTAAATAAAAGAAGTTCTTTACAAATAACTCCTTACAGAATGAAAGAATTGGATTTTTATTTTTATGATAAATGTGCATAGCACACATATAGACATACAGAATAATATACACATTTTATGAAATGAACGCAACACCAACATCTTACCTCCTTGTATCTATAAAATATTCAAACAGTCTTTAGTGTTCTTTGAGTGTTTTTGTAATTTTGTTTTAAAACATATTCACCCACCATTACTATAAATACAAAGTCTATACAACTCAATCACCACTAAGTCTATGTTGTTTATGTTGTTGGATAAATAATACTCAATACTCAAGTCAATATTGTAGTTCTTCTGCTGAGATTCCAATACTTTTAAGGAGATTTGAGGCATATCTTGCAAAGTGAGTTAGTCTGAATGTTTTCCCATCTGCATCATAAAAAATTGGATACTGATTTTTTTTATTATGAATAAAGTCATATTTTTATCCATTTATCCCCTTGTTCAAACTCCTTTCCCCCTCCCTCCTCTCCCAGTCACTCTCTCTTCTCACCACTCCTTGGACTGGCACCTTGGAGCCCATTCCCTCCAGAGGAACACCTGACCCAGTCTTGATGGTGGGGGTGAGGAAAGTGGATCTGCCTGAAGTGGATGCTGACAGAACTAAGCACCTTGGGACCTTGGGACCTCCTGAACTTGCTGGGAAGGAGATAAAGAGATAATATTTTTTTTATTTTTATTTAAATATTTATTATTTTTATTTAAGAAGTTTTTCTTTTCTTTTACATACCGTCTCCTATTCCCCCTTTCTCCCTTTCTCCCACTCCCTCAATCTCCCCCACCCCTTAACTCCTCAAAGGTTGTAAAAGCATACCTTGGGTAGTCAACACAGGTAGCATGCCAAGTTGAGGGAGGGCCAAGCAAGTCCTCCCTGTATCAAGGCTAAATAAAAAATACCACCTTTGTGAATGAGCTCTAAAAAGCCAGTTCATGTACCTGGGAGAATTTGTGGTCTTATAGCAGGTTGAGGGGGCACTTACAAATAGATCTATCTATGCAACTGTTACCCTCTTTGAGAGACCCTAGTTTGGTTCCATGCAGGCTTTCCAGCTCCAGGCTGGAATCAGTGAGCTCCCATTAGCTTGGGTCAGCTGTCTCTGTTATTTTCTACATTGTGCTGTTGACCCACCTCCACCCCCAAACCTTCAATTGAACTCCAGGAGTTCGAAACAGATTCAGACACCTACAGCCAAGCACTTAAATGGATACTAATTTTGTCTCTAAAAAAACGGTTTTATCTGAGCTTTTCAGTCCAACCAATTGTTCATTCAGTGACATTTATTCTACACAAACTTTTGGCTTATATGTAATGGAAAAAATAAGAATATGTCTACTACATCCATATGAGTCACAAACCACTCACAGACATGAACTTTTAGCACCTTAGCATAGTTCTGGAATGGAGCTTCTGCATAATTCATCATAAAGAACATGCAGCTTCAGAAGTCACTGTTCATTCACAGCTATTCTACAGTGTGAGCAACGCAAGGAAATACGCCTTCTCAGTACATAATTTACATGAAGCATCAAAAATGCTTTTGAATCATAATAAACTTGTTTTGATACATTTATAACTACATGAAGATATTTTTAAAGTAATACATTGGGTTACATCAAAATATATTTTCTTGTTACATTATGTTATTTTTATTTTGTATCTGCATCCCTCAAAAGGAATTAATAATAACTATGAATAAATTTCTTTTTTTAAAGAAAGTTATTCTAAAAATACTCAGTATATTAATAAAACTGGAAAACAGTGTAAAAATCATGAAAAAAAATTGGTCAAGGTTATCACAAGGGAACCCACACAGACAACTACCCTGGCTTCATAGAAGCTCACACACACTAGATCAAAAGCTAAGGAGTTCACATAGTACCACCTAGGCCTTTACATATGTGTGACAGTTGAATAGCTTGGTCTAATTTTAGGGACTCCTGGGTGGTCAGCTGTTTCTGATTTTTGGCAGACTTTTGGTTGCCTTATCAACCTTACTATAAGAGGAGGAACTTAGTCCTATCTGAAATTGTTATGCCAAGATTAGTTGACATCAATGAGAAGTCTGCCCCTTTCTGAGCAGAAACAGAGGAGGAGTGGATTGTGGAGGGATCAGAAAAGAGATGGGGAAGGAAATGAGATGAGAGGAGAGGGGATAATTTAGGTACAGTCAGAATGTAAAATAATGAATAAATTAAATTAATTAAAAAATAACTTACTAAAATTTTTAGCTGATTCTCCCATATATATAATTGGTGTTATATCATGAACAATTGCAGTGGGCAATTTTTTATTACTATTATCAGTGTTTTTGCCTTTGGCCATTTTCTTTAGTTAGTGTATGTATAAGCAATAAAAGGAAGAAAATACTAGAATCCACAGGTGGAACACTGGATAAGAATCCTGGACTCGATCAACTCCTCAGCTGTACTTACTGTGAAGCATAAAGTATCATTTATTAAATTTTTCTTTTTTCTCTCCTTTGGACATAAGTATAAATTGAAATTTCCTTTCTAGAGCCTAAAACACTGTAAATTTACATTTAAAGTAATGAGCCTCTCTTAAAGGATCATGATGTCTTATATCTATTCCCATACATATTGATATATAAAGACAAGAAAAAAGGGCAGATTCAACTTAAATGTTATGTAGGAGTGGTTTCCATTATTTAGGAAAGAGTGAAAGAAAAAAGTTAATGAAAACCTTTTGGGGTCCAGCGCTGGATAGTTTTTCTCTCAAAACTCCAGGGAGATTTGCTTCTGCTGATGGGTGAGATGTACTGGAATCTCTTCTCAGAAATCAAGCTTAGGGCAGTTCCTTTTCAATACTTCTTTATTGGCACAACACTTAATGGCATGTCCTTTCATGCACAACATGAAGGCAGAGCAATGGCATGGTGGTATGATACTACAACAATGAAAGCATAGGTCCTATATACCCCAAATAGGTCAGTCTTCTGATAAGGTCCAAGCACTTTGTAAAGATGGAGGGGGGCATATGTCACATGTTCCTTGTTGCTAGGTCACTAAGTAAACAATGAAGGGGACCTTGTATCTCTTTGATCTGCTAAAGCACCTTCCCTTGGAGAGATTTTGTGAAGACTTAATTTGCATTCTTAAACCTTCAAGTTAGGATCTTGTGTTAATGAATCCAGGTACAAGAAAGCCTTAGAAAGCCTTTTGAGTTAGTTAGCTCTGGATAGCTGTTTTATCAGTAGGGGTGGTGATTTTAGGACATACCTGAGAAAGTTTCAAATAATTTACTATGTTTACTAGGAAGGGTAACCTCAGGGAAGGTAGATAGTAAATCTGCTCTGGACAGGTAGAACAAAGGCCTGGAAGGCCTTGTCTGTGTAACTATCTTCACACAGGGATAGGGAAACATATCCATAAATCCCAAGGAAATAAAAAATAGAGGGTGCTGCTTTCACACACAGAAATCCTCTGTAGGATGTGGCTAACACCTGTAAGAATGATTAACACCAAGACTACTTTCAATATTGGCTTTACTTCCATCAAATCCCTTGGCTCTGATAGGTCAGCCTGGTTGGTGCCAAACAGTTCCCATTTCATATCTCTGTGGCTCCGAGCAAAATGTCTGTGTATGTTTAGTACATCTTTTTATATAAAGTTGGTTCAATCTGGTAATATTAAACCTGTAGATACATCAAGATAAGATACAGAGATAGATGATGATGGTGCTGGTACTAGTAGTGATAGATTATATAGATTGATACATACATACATACATACGTACATAGGTAAATGGGTGGATAGATGATAAAATCGATAATAAATAGGTACATGGACAATTAGATAGTACATGGTAGATGATAAGCAATCAAACTGGTCTGGAAACTTCCTAAGAAAAAACATTTAGTTCTATTAATAAAATTTGTTAACTTTGTACTAAAAAGTTATATATAATTTATTATATTGAGTATATATAACTTATTATATTAATACAAAATGAATTAAAATACTAAGTGAAAGTACATTTTTGCTCCTTAATGTTTGAAATTGTTTGCTACCTTCCACAGAGATGAGGCCAGAAGTGCTATGAAATCTGCCCTAGTATGTTATTACCATCAACACTTTTGTGCTGTAAAAACCTAGATACAAAAATGGACTAGTATAGTAATCTTAGTTTATATGGCTGGAATCATAATCTAAGACTATTTTTTAATAAAATAGGCATATTAATATGGATGACTGGAGGGGTTGCTGCAGTCAGTGTGTGTTGTATGAGAGAAAAATAAAAGAAAATAGGAAAAACAAGCCTGGAAACATTTGCAGAGATCACTTTTCAGGTATTGTAGAATAAGCCTTTAATTCCAGCACTAAGGAGGCAAAGGCACATGAAACTCATGAGTATCAAGCCAGCAAAGTCTATACAAGTTAAAAGAATCACTGTAACTGTCCAAAGAAGATTCTCAGTCAAAATAGCACTGAGAGAGATATCTGAAGGGAAAACTAATTAGGTTGTTGGGATACACTTGTTAGCTGATATTTCCAGCAATGTTGGGATTATGATGACTTTGAAAAACAGGTCTTTTCTTTGGATATCAGGGTGTTACTATAAGGATAGGACTGTGTCTGTGGCATTGCATTGCAAGGTGAGTTTCTCTGACAATTGTGGGAAGGTCAGATAAAACAAACTTAGTATAATGAGTACTTGGCCCTGAAGTAAAAGTACATGTGCCCCCATTCTTTTTTTTTTTTTTCCTGGAACCTGACAAGTTATGTGCACATATAATGGGTTTTGTGGAAACAATAGATGAAAGAATTGAATTAAATTGTTTTTGGTTAGAAGATTATGCAGATAACTGGGACATAATTTAAACACAATAATTGTCCTTTACATAGTCAAATAATCAAATTACAAATGATATTTAATTAACAAAGATCATGTTAAATTGCAGTATGAAATTCCTATTTCATCAAATAGGTAAGAAAGCTTACAGAAAGCCTGATAATAATCAAGTTATAACCTCCTCTCAATCTGGAAGCAAGAGCCTCTATTTTGTTCTAGTAAAAAAAAACCTACTATGCAAAATGTGATCACAGCTATGTTTATTAACTACCATATAAAATTATTAATAATACAAGTTATAAAAAGGAGGGTTGTGCTACATTCTTTGTGTAAGACTTATTCTGTGTCATTTTATTTAATGATGTATGCCATTTTACTGACATTTTCACAATGCTATGATCTCTTGAAAATCCTTCCTCTTGACATATACAAAGGTAGCTTCATATTAATCTCTCTTCCAGGAACCCTTATAGAAGTTTGTGATTTATTGCCATCTTGTCTATTGATTCAGAGTGAGGAAAGTATGTCTTCATTCAACTGTGTCTCTCTGGTAACATTGTACTGTACTTAGCAGGTCTATGATGTAGTCATCTCTCATTTTGACCATTACACAACTCTTCCTTGATCTCCCTGCTGTAAGGCTGCTTTTATATAACCAATTGCCAATCTTCAGCTATCACAATGATCATTGACTCTCATTGACTTGACTACAATTCTTTTCTCATTTAGATAGTATCATGGCTTCATCATCTAGATATCAAAATGGCAATACTTGTACTTATCTGTTCATCCAAGCACTCTCCATTTCTTCTTTCTGTCTTTATACATAGTTTCCTCATAAATAATGCAACCGGAAATGCAACTTCCTACATCCTCCTTGAAAATCTACTTTCCTTACCTAATTTTTCCATTTTAAGATATATTCTTAATTTTGTTATATTTTAATGGATATTTAATATAATTATGTAATTTATGGAAGAAATTAGAAACCATAATAAAATAAGAAAAGCGAGTTAAATTAAAATGAAATCTACAGTAGATTTTTCTTTCTTATGAAATATAATTAAGATTTTAATTCTAATTATATATGTAGGTTATATTTTTTAATTATATGACAAAAAATGTACAGATACTAAAAGCCTCAAAATTAATTTATTCTCCGGAGGAAAAGCAACATTGCATGATATATACTATTGAAAAACATAGCCCATTAAGAGCATAAATATTGAGCTAGAGAGGTGGCTCAGTGAATAGTGTTTGCCGGACCAATGTCAAGATGAGAATTTGGCTCTCACCTTCCACCAAGCCTTTTAAACATGGTGCATTGTCTGTAATCCTAGAAAACAGGCAGACAGGAAACTGGACAAAATGTGCTCCAGAGATAGACTAGCCAATTTTAGTTCAGCTAGAGCTGACTCAGAAATAAAATTGGATATCATCAATGAAGATACCAGGCTTCAGCCTCTTACCTTCATAATTTTACATGTGAATGTAAACACATACATGCATGTACAACATATGTGTGTGTCCATTTGTTTGTACAAAGAGAAAGAAAAAAAACATTTAAAATAAAATGTGGCACACCTAAAAAATATACTTTAAAGAATGATTGATAAGTAGTGTTATATGAAGGTGTATTTGTTGTCACATAACAACAAATAAAATTTAAACTAGCACTTGAAGGATTATACAAGGAACACTTTTCAATATGAGATGTCTAATTCTTTAATTTTTGATAATTAACAGATATCACCATATCATGAGCAGAGTCATTCCCAGAAAAGAATGGAGAAAGCATTGTTTCTTTCAATGAAATTACTACAGGATCCCCAAATGATTGATAATCACTACAGATTTATGTAACAAAAGCATTATAAGGTCACTTGGAGTTTAATTATGTCCTTTTATATCCACAACAATGCTGTGATATTCTTAATATAATCATGCTATTTAGAAATGGATAAACTATGGCCAGTGATGTGAAGTGGGCCACTAAGACAGTAGAGTTAGAGATCAGTAGTACTTGGGCTTCTAGGTCATACGATTGTTTCCTTCTTATAAATGTCACTCATTATTATTACACAAATGTTTGCATTTATCTGTGTGTACACTTGTGTGAATGTACAATATGTATTTTAGTAAAGCAAACACAGTATGGCATATGGTTGGCACAATGTAAATGTAGAAATAACTTGAAAGAATAACTTTAAGGAGTTAATTGCCTCCTTTTGAATTGTCTTCTGGCTTCAAATTCAGGTCATCAGGCTTTCACAAAAAAACTATGCTTTTTTTTTCTTAAATAATTTTAGAAAATTAAACCTTCACAATGCTGACAGAGAATGCAGAGAGCTAAATTCTTAACAGTTATTACATTTTGGATGTTAGGTTTTGTTCTTGGAATGAATGCAGGAAATACCATTTCTAAGCCTTCACAAAGAAATAATGCCCATGATACTGAATGCCTCTTCAGTTCATAGCTATTTCCTTTGCTGCCCTCTGACAATTACAGTTGAAAAGGAATCCTGAATGTTTGCATCTTTTGAGAGTGATCTACTTGGGTGTTATTAAGATTTTAAAATACACTCTTAAAATGTAGAGCTTTTCAAGTCATAACCTCACTGAAGGCCCATAATGTTGTCTGTTTATGAGGTGATAACAGTTTTCAGTTCTCTTGTGAAATCCATTTATTTTCAATTTGTATATTGAATCTTCAGAGTCTCAATTATGTTGAAGTTTTTTTTCTCCAATGTTACAATGTTCAGATTCATCTACAGTGTACTACATGGGTACACTGCTCATTATTTTATTTTTGTTTAGTGTGTGTGTGTGTGTATGTGTGTGTGTGTGTGTGTGTGAGTGTCTGTGTGTGTGTGATGAGATAATATGTCACCCAGGCTGATCTATAATTCATGATATTCAGACGTCTACTTCCAAATGATGAGATTAGAGGCATGTGCTCTATTTTATGTTAATCCAGTTTTATCTTTATTTCTCAATAATTTTTCAATTTTTTTCTCTAGTAACATCTTTTTTTTCCTGGCACCAACACTAAATGATTCTAAGTAATATATAATGTCCTGCGTGTATGTGTGTGTGTGTTTGTTGGTGTATAGATGTTTATGTGTTTGTGTGTGTATAGATGTTTGTGTGTGTGTGTTTGTGTATGTGTTTGGGGTGTGTGTGTGTGAGTGTGTGTGTGTGTGAATATCCTTGATACAGGTTGAACCCAGGGTCTCACACATGTTAACCACAAGCTCTGACACTGGGCTCTGCTGGCAGTTTAATCAATTAAACTCTTACATTTCCAGCTGTACTTTTATGATCCCCTGTTTGTTTGCTTGTTTTTTACTGCATTTTCTTTTTCTAGATATCAGGCATTTATGTGTGTGTGGTTGCCTTTTTCTCATACTTTGTATCTTTATTTTCAAACTGAGATTATGTTTCTTGAATCCTACCAATTGTATTATTAAGAAACATTCATTGTTACTCATGTCAAGGCTCCTTCCATGTTTTTCATGTTTATTTATTCATTAATCAAGGCATTTTCTTCTATGAAATGCTATAAGAATTTATGGATTTTACCTCCCATCAGTACTAGGTTAAGTTGTATGTTATTTATATTAAGTGAGAAAGTAAATAACAGGTAAATTTCCTGAACCAAATCCCAGTTCTATGTAGTATGCAACTAATCTATGAACATTAGCACAATACATTGTTTTATTCAGCTTCACCTTGCATACTTTTATGAATGAACTTAGACTAAAATTATAATATCCAATAATCAGAGGGATAATATGTGAATTAATTGTCTGTGTTTTACATTAAAAATTTGTCATTTTAATTTTTGGTGATGCAATCCTTTGCTACTTTCCTATAAATTATGGTGCATAACATATCCAGAGTGTCTACATTCTAAGTAGAATAGACATGATAGCTAACACTCAAAGAAGAAAATCTGAGAATATAGGCAAAATAAGTACAACCTAGGATAGTATCAAATAAACTGAAAAGTACTTACATACTCTTACTAGTGGATGACAGTGGATGTTGACAAGATTCATATTCATGAAAAATGTGGATGCAGAATATTGTGCTGTTCTTTAGTAACTGCTAAAAATACGAGGGTGGATACTGTATTTTCATAGCATCAAATATGTGACACATTCAAAATAAAATATTCTTTAATGTTCTTTTTCTATGATGACAGAAATTTGTTTTCACAATTGCACAAAATGTAAACAAAAAACTCATTGGTTCATGTCTTTTCTTCTCTCAATCTTTTTGATCATAGACATCTTCCTGACTTGATTGTGGTCTGATGACATGTTTTACTTTCTGTTGGATATTTTTTTCTGTAATTTCTTTGAGTACTCAGAGAAAGTGAGTCAGAATGCTATACCCAAATTTTATTTAAATTTTCATTGGATTCCACTCTAATAATATGAATCCTTAATCATGTGATAAAATATATGAACAAATAGACCTTTTTTAGCTTGTTTGGAATGTTTTTAACATTATGCTATGGAGTATCTACAAGATACATCTTTTTAGTAAAAGTATATATAATAAATCACGCAATTCTGATTATCATGTTTGGTTCTTCAAGGAAGCAATGAAATAAACTCTACTATCACATATATTTATTATCTAATTCACTAAGACTTAATTCTCCTTACTTCTTGTTAGAAAAATATCAGTACCAGACAATAAGATACCGCTTTTAATATATCTATAAATCTAGGTGGTTATCTAAGCAGCATTTTGTTAGTATGTAAAGCCTGTGAAGCAAAAGGCGATTATAAGATATAAAACTGAACCTTCCCAGTAGTGATTTACTATTAGTAATATGTTTTTGTATAATTGCAGAGCCTTGCTTATTTCTGTTGATGGTTGGAAACAAATCACTCAAAGACCAGTAAGGATTTTTCTTGTGATATTTTCTCCAGTCCTTGTACCTATGGGTACCTGAAATATTCTATAGCAGCATATAATTTGAAATCCTTCTCTTTTTTTACTGTTGTAGGATATTATTTTTCATTATGAATTAAGTCATATTTTTTTATCCATCTATCCCCTTGTTCAAACTCCCTTCCTCCTCCTGCCCCTCCCAGTACTCTGTCTTCTCCCCATCTCTTTATCTCCTCCCCAGCAAGAGCAGGAGATCCCAAGGACAAAGGTAGCTTTTAGTTCAGCATCCACTCCAAGCAGATCCGCTTTCCTCATCACAACATCAAGACTGAGTCAGGTGTTCCTCTGGAGAAAATGGACTCCAAGATGATGGTCCAAAGGGTTTTAGATCCCAAGCTGTTCAGTGGTTGTGGTTTGCAGCTTGGGAAATCCTAAATTTAGGCATAAAATCAGAAACTTTGCACATTCTTGTCTATATACATCTACTCAAACCAGGAAGTAACCATTGTGTTTTTAAATATTGTTTCTTATGGTGCATTTTATTGTGGAATAGAATAGCATGATACTTTTTAAGCTCTGTATTATGTGGATAAACTCCCACAGCATATCCACAAATAAGGACATTATTTTTTTCTTTACTAGAAGCTTATTTATAAGGTTGTTTTACGTTGTATGGATACATGTTAAATAACTTGTATCACTAAGTTACATAAATCTTATTAATTTACTATTTAAGCCAGTAAAGAATCACTACTGAAAAAATGAGTTTATGATGAGAAGATTTTAATTATAAACTAGAGTAAGAACTAACTCTGCTTGCACTGTGTATCATAAAAATAATCTTCTAACATTGCTAACTATGAACACTTTCTATTAAAGATAACCCCGTGTATTAACAGATTAACAAAATTATAATCACTACTATATATCAAGGCATATATATTAATTTTTTTCTAGATCTCTCTATTGGAGTAGTTTCTAGGTATCTACATAATGTTTATGAAAAGTAAAAATAGCTTATTGCCCGTTTTCCTTCTGACTAGATAATAAAATTAATAGTCCTGTGAAATATGTATTAGTTCTAACTAGGAATAGGACTTTGGGGTTGGAGAGATTGCTCAGTGGCTAAGAGCACTTGTGGTTCTTTCAGGGAATGCAAATTTAGTTCCTAAAATCAACATAATGACTCTCAACCATCCTTCACTTCAGTTTACAGGATCTGACACTTTCTTCTAAACTCATTGGGCACTAGTCATGCAAATGATGAAAGCAACACACTTATACACATAAAATAAATACACAACAAATTAAAAATTCATTTTAATGATTATTTTGTTCTACAGTCATAAATTATATTTATTTAATAGGTCATAATTATTGGTTTTGAGGCATCTGTACTGTAGTACCACAATTTAAAAAAAGGCAATAGACGCAGATACAAATTAGCTTTTTTGAATTTTGATGTTGGAAAATTATAATAGTAGTGACAAATGAGTTAAAGTAAATATATGCTGGCACATTAAAGCTTTATATGTGATTCATAAAACAAAACCAAAAAAATGTGATAACCTTTTTCAGTGGAATGTGATGATTCTAGCCCCTGGTTTAGGCAGCATAAAGTTCAGTTAAGGTGGCAACCTTAGTGCATCTAACTCCTCCAGTGGTGGTTGTCATATTATAATGTCATTTCAAATCTCTCCATGGCCTCCAATGTACGTCCACAGGTAACATATCTTAATTTTAATATAAACTACTGATAAAAGAGCCCCATTGCAAGTGAATATGTGAGAAGGCTGCAATTTCTAATATTTTCTTTATTCTGTGAAATTCATTCATCATGAATCACAACTAACATATTTAGATATGAGAATTTTATATGACAGGAAGGTAAATATAAAGATGCCCTTGTTGGTGCAAATCTAGAACTATATGAAAGTACTAAGTAGGCTTAAGTAAGGAAAAAGGTAAACAACAAAATGTATAGTTTGGTCTCATAATACCTGTTATATACATTATAATTAAATTGTTTTTATCTTATTAGACTCATATCATTCATTATATAAGAACTGAACATGCTTTTCCATTCCTTTAAATCCAGAATAGCTTTTGATGCCTAAATAATTAGCTGTACTTCAAGTGAAGATATAGAATATCTCACATGGTGTATTATTTGGACTTCATACTCTGTAATAGATGTTATTTTTGGGATGTATCCCTTAAAAGATATAATTTACAAGGTGTTGTGATTTGACTGTGATTATCTTCTTCTCATATGGATTATGACAACCTTCTTATTTTTATGAATAAGAAAACAGTAATTCTTCAAGAACAGCCATATTAGCCATGAAAGTGAGCACTATATCAATATAAATTAGACTTCAAGCCTTTTGTCCAGTGAAGCATAGGCTACAGTTCATTGGTTCAGTAACATTACATAATTATTATGTTAGAATCACAGCACCCCACAAATTTCTTAAATGCACTGGTCAATCCAAAATTAAATCACGGCAGTAACAGGAAGTACATTTAGGAAAACAAAAGAAAGACGTGAAGTGAACAAAAAAAGAATTGAAAAAAGTTCTAACATTTAATATTTGGTACTATCTGAGAAAGATAAATCTACCTTGCTTATAAAACATCATAAATTGTTTAGTCAAAGTGCACATACATGAGTCATGTTAACATTTAATTTTTTTCTTTTTTATCTTTTACCTTCATGAATATATTTAAAAAATAAAGACATTTAGTGGAAATATTTTGGAAAAAATGATGTAGACATATGAAAATTAACAAAGAAAACATTTTAATTCAAAAAGTGTTTTAAAGGAATGATGCAAACAACATATATTATTGTAATATATTGACAGAATTTGTGCTAACATTGATTTTTACAAATTGGCATGTAACTTTTTGTAGATTGATCAGTCTGCAATGAACTAAAGAAAGAAATTTTAGCTTCCCTACATATATTTTCTTGGAGATCAAAAAGAGTTGCTAGAAATGTTCTTATTTCTTTCTGAACTAAACCAAAAATGTCATAAATCAAGTCAGGTGATTTTTTTGTTTGTTTGTTTTATCAAAAGGAATACTGCGCCTTTAGAGCTGATACAATAATGTATTTTGTGGTGTGCATATAAAAAGGATTGATAAAATATTTTGTGCACTGTGGACAATATGGGCAATATTGGAGGCAGATGAAAACCTAGTATGGAGAACTAAGTTACAGTTAGCAGGCTCACTCTTTTTTTTTTTTTTTTTTTTGTAATTGATTCTTTGTGGATTTCACATAATGCATTCCCATCCCCCTTATCTCCTTATCCACTTGCATCCTCTCTCTGTCCTTACAATGTCCCCCAAACAAAACCAAATTTAAAAGAAAAAACAAGACCAAACCAACAAAAACAAAAACAAATATTATAGAAGTTGTATAGTGGCCCGTTGAGATACAATTTACCCTTTAATGCACTCACCTTTGCTGTCAAGTGTTCATTTCTAGCAGTCATTGTTCTGGTTTGAGGCCTCTAGCATCTCCTGCACACCAGGAATGGGCTGTCACTGGGACTCTTCTAAGTTGTCCTGTTAGTGTCCTTCGACATGGAGATCCTTCTGTTTTTATCTGTAGGTTTGTCTCTTTCACATGCTCCAAAACTCCACAGATCCTCCCCATATCCCCATAACCACTACATGGCTGGGGGGAAGATGCCCTCCTCCTGCTATGCTCCTTCCTACCTGTGGTAGGAGAGAGAGAGGACAGAGAGAGAGAGAGAGAGAGCGAGCACTGGTCCCAGGGTCATGAGTGTGAGTGAGAGAAAGAACTAGTCCTGCCCTACCCCAGCTACAGCACACTGGGGAGCAGACCCTGAACTCTGTCTGGGCAGCAAATTAGAGCTGACCCTGTTGCCATCATGAGCCAGCCTTAACTGTGTGGGAGCTGAACCTCCGCTCCCTGTGTGGCCAATAAATCAGTCTGGAGAGAGGACCCTGAACCATTCTTGGGTGAAATAGCAAAGTTGGGTGAAATGATAACCTAGATGTGAGGACATCTGAGAATCTCTTTACTGTTGGCTACATAGGGTGAGCTGGCTGAGGCAGTGTTGGAGAGCTCTCAGTGACGATGAGAAAAAGCTAGCTCGCTGATCAACTCAGATACTACCCAGGCCCAGAACCAGGACTGTGGGATGGCACAACCCAGCAGGCTCACTCTTAACCAAAGCATTTATAAAACAAGTTAGAACAATTTTACAGCAATACAAGACAAGATTCTGGGACACCTTCAAACAGTGAAAACACTCACTTGTATACTTGTAGTTTAACATATTTTTAAAAGCAATTCTAATATTTTTCAGGTTTTGTGGTCTACATGTGTGTTTAAATATATTGTTGTAATAAAGTTTGTTTTATCTTTATGTGTACTAGTAAGTAACATATATTGAATGATTCAATTTTTCTTATGTGTAACTAACATGCAGGTCATCATCAGTGACAAGAAATATTTAGATAATTCCAACACAGTTGCACTTTTTTATGGTGGTACATAATGAAAGTATAATAATAACAGGAACCAGCATTTGAAGATTAGCTGAAGAGTTCAGAGTGTAGACGTAAATAGTAAAACGAATTTCAATATCTACAACACTAGTAACCATCACAAATGTCATTTATATTGCTCATGTATGAGTCTTGAGAAAAATTTTCTTTTTCCTAAAATTTACATAGTGTGATATTTATCATCCAGATATTCAAATCATGTTGTCCTTTTCTGTCATTTTTAATTTTTGTTTCTTCATTATAGTTTCTTCCTTCTTTACAATTTTTTAGTCTCTTTCCTGGTGATTATCATAAGAAAATGAAAGCTTCTATAACAGGCTGTACATAAATTTCATGGTTCAAAATATTTGACTTCATTAACACATTGATGTTAGAGTTGTTCCTCTTAAAAACTTAAGGAAACTGGTTGACAAACAGAATTTTTTCATCTTGTTAAAAGCATGGCTTAAAAAATAATGATCTGGTAAACATGAAAGAATTGGGTTTACTAAAGCATTCCTGAGGGTCAGGAATTCGAAATAAATAATCCCTTTGTTTCTGTTCCTTTGTCTTTTGGCTGCATCTCTATAAAAAATAAGATGAGCAATGCAATCCAGTTACAAGAGCAGAAAAGTACAAAACCTTTCTTTTATGTAAAGTAACATTTCTCAGTGAAGGGAGCTTTATGCTACTAATCATACTTCACTTAATACTGCCCAATGTATCTAAATTCTAAATCTTTGTATTTAATGAGATAATGGCCATAATGAGATTATGTTCTTAATCATTTATATGCTCAGCATCCTAGTGTCTGAAGCTGTGCTAATGTTTACCTGCTGTGTGAGCAAGCTTACCCTGGGAAGGGGTGGTTTGCAACAGATACATCTACTCACCTCATATATTAAACCAGCAATAGGCTGAAGTATGGATACCACCATATTCAAATTTTATGAACCAATTAATTTAATTGGGGCTACTTACAAGAGGAGAAATGAGTGAAAGACAGTTACATCAGCGAAGTCCAATCCAGTACTAGTGTCAGCTCACAGAACTGGGAAACTGGACCACAAACCAGCCTGCAGACAGCTCAAGAGCTTGGAGGAGCTCTTGCCAGGTGTCTCAGTTGGTCTGGCTGTTTTAGTCTCAGTATTCACTGCAGCTTTACTCCCCAGAGAGACTTCACTGAAGCCCAACTTTTTTCTACTTTGATGAGAACAC
The DNA here is from genome assembly GCA_004025045.1 of Sigmodon hispidus. Taxonomy (NCBI): domain Eukaryota; kingdom Metazoa; phylum Chordata; class Mammalia; order Rodentia; family Cricetidae; genus Sigmodon; species Sigmodon hispidus. The sequence goes on along the minus strand of PVIH01009167.1, from coordinate 63,374 downwards.
TCAGTTTTTATTGCTCACTCTGGCAGGGAGCTTACAGGTGAATATGGTCAGTTAAAGGAACATTCTAAAGCATCTTGATCTTTTACCTTCCTACTTAAAGAGCTTCCTGCAGGATGGAGAGTTTAAATCTTTGAGAAAACTATTACACAATATTACCATTTAGACATGTGTGGATTGCATATTGATATCTAACTCAGATTATGACCTTTGTATATACACATACTTACCCAATAAATGTAGATCAATCCTTTACTTTAATGTGATTTTTTTTGTTTTTTTTCCAATTTTTATTATGGATAAAGTCATATTTTTTATCCATGTATCTCCTTGTTCAGACTCTTTTTCCCCTCCCAGTCACTCACTCTTCTCCCCATCACTTTATCTCTTCCCCAATAAGGACAGGAGGTCCCAAGGTCCCAAGGTGACTTATTTCAGCATCCACTCCAGAGAGATCAGCTGTCCTCACCTCAACATCATGATCAAGTTAGGTGTTCCTCTGGAGGAAATGGGCTCCAAGATGCTGGTCCAAGGTGGTTCAGATCCCAACCTGTTCAGAGGTTGTGGTTTGCAACATGGACATGTTTTGTTTTTTTCTTTTTTGTTTAAAGTCCACTAATGAGTGGGTACATCACCTGCTTATCTTTCTGGGTTTGTGATACCTCGCTCAGGAGGATATTCTCCAAATCCATCCACTTGCCTGCAAATATTAGGATATCATTTTTTTCGTACTGCTGAGTAGAACTCCATTGTGTAGATGTATCACTGTTTGTTAATCCATTCTTCATTTGAGGGGCATCTAGGTTGTTTCCAGGTTCTGGCTATTACAAATAATGCGGCTCTGAACATAGTTGAGCTAATGCCTTTGGAGTGCGAATGTGCATCTTTAGGGTATATGCCCGTAGTGGTATTGCTGGATCCTTAGGGACATGGATTCCCAGTTTTCTGAGAAATCACCATACTGTATTCCAGAGTGGCTGAACATGTTTCCACTACCACCAACAATGGAGAAGTGTTCCCCTTGCTTCTCAACCTCTCCAGCACAGGCTGTCATCTGTGTCTTTTGTCTTAGCCAATCTGACAGGTGTAAGGTAGAATCTCAGAGTTGTTTTGATTTGCATTTCTCTGATGGCTAAAGATGTCAAGCACTTTTTCAAGTGCATTTCATTTCTTCTGCTAAGAATTGCCTTTTTAGTTCTGAGCTACATTGGGTTATTCAAGGTTTGGGCTCTAGTTTCTTGAGTTCTCTATATATTTTAGAGATCAGGCCTTTGTCACTTGTAGGGTTGGTGAAAATCTTTTCCCATTCTGTAAGCTGTCATTTTGTCTTATTGACTATATCCTTGGCTTGATAGAAGCTTCTCAGTCTCAGGAGGTCCCACTTATGGATTGTTGTTCTTAGTGTCTGTGCTACTGTTTTTTTTAAACAATGATATAAAAATGTGATACAGACAAAAGTAGAGACACGAAATATAATGTTTAATGTCCTGGACTGCCATACTGACTAACTAAATTGATCAGTAAGAATCTTTATATCAAACATAAGTTAAAACCTATCTTTGGAAGTTCATTCTGATGGCTGGTTTTACAAAGTTTATAAATAATTTCATATCTTAATACTCTTTACATTTCATTGAAGCAATTTTATCTATCCAGTGTTAGAAGCTTTTGACACTCAACAATATTTTCCTATTACTATCATTAATGGTCCTAACAATATAATAATTAATATTGTATAGATATATAATTCAGATAATAAAGATAAATGATTTAAAAAATTTGCATTAACAGTTAAAATGTTTTACTGTCCTAGTTGTAGATATATAGTCAAGAAATGCATGATTTGTAAAATGACTTCATTATTCTCAATCAGACTCATGTAATTTGCATTTCACATTTGCTGATAGTGATATTGGCTAATAGTTACATATCTTTCTATCTTTTGAATTGTGGGCTATCAAATAGATTTGGTGCTACACTCATTGCATTTGTGTTTTACAAGAGCATGAGAGATTGATCTTCTATTATTTCAGTTGCATGCAATCTGATAAAATAAGTGTATTCACTGACATGCAAAGCAAATTATGCTCTCTTTTATGAGAAAACCATGCTCCAACACACAGTTGCTATTCAAATAAATCCACCCATGGCTACATGTTATTAGGTACTAAATTACCTTTAAAATAATTCAGTAATATAAAAAGTAGATGATTTCTATTAAAAGATTTTAGAGCAGAAGAAGAAATATACACTCAGTACAAGAAACCATTTCTAACATGAATTCACTGATCTAGAAAATTACTTTAATGCACATATCAATATCCATGCCAAATGTTTCTATTTCAGCAATTAAAAAGTCTCTAAATCCCCTTCTTGTGAGTATAATGAAAATACACAAGCATTTTTCAGAGTAAAATAATATTTATTTTTTAATTGTTGTCATTCAGATAAAACAAAATTATAGATAATAAAAAGGTGAAAATATAAAGGACAAAACACATTTTCTGCTTAACCTAGTCTTTCTGTACTGAGAAGAAAATATAATGATTGATAAATTCATTCTTGAACTTTAATTACCAAAGAGTTTTAGCAGATATTTAACCTCAGGGTGAAAAATTATGATTCTCAATTCTTAAGGAGAATGAGAAAGACATAGACAGGAGGAGAAGGCAGGAAGAATTCTGTTTATCTTTCAAATGTACATGGCTTATGTCAAAATATAATTTTAATATTAATATAATTTAAAAATGTAGGACTTTAAAATGGTTTATCATAGAGAACACACAACAGAAGATATGCATCAAAATAATTCAGTGTAAAATAACATATGTAATACAAGTAAATATCTTGCTATTCCCTATATACGTAGTTTTCGGTTTTTTATATCTATATTATTGATGAATAAAATACATCATGAGTTTACTATTGCTCATTAATCATACTTGACTATATTTTTATACACCAGAGAAATCTAATATTTTGATATGATGGTACCATATCTCTAATGAATTATTTTATTTCTTATAACTTATAAATTTTAGAATTTAATATTAATTATTTTCATTTTCCATTAAGGATGATTATTACTATATAATCAAAGATCCCAAAAGGAAAAGGAAATTTGGTATTTGTACAACTTCACTTTTATATAATTAGAGAAAGGGTATGCTACCTGTCAGAAATTTGTTTTGAATAATATGAGATGATTGAATATAACTTTTAATTACAATTTAATCCATTCCTGTTTTTATCTAGTATCAATAAATAATATACTGTCTATTCAGATTTTCTTTGAAATACCTCAAATTGACTATTGCATTCCTAAAATGTATATGAGTATGCATGTTTTTCTTCTTTAATCTATTTATGCAAATATGTTTTTTATATATTTCAAAATTATAATTCTTTGAAATACATTATGTATAAATGTTTTTTCATCAAATTCTATTATACCTGTCTGTCCAGAATGTATTTGAACACTTCAGGTCATATTTAGCTTGATCTTCTTGCACCTTTTCCTATTATCTTTTGCTACTCTATTTAGTTATCTTTCCCAATAGGCCTACATTCAAGCTCATTCCATTTGTAAAGAGTTTTCCTACATCATACATTGTGTAATAGAAGCGTATTATCTCAATTTACAGTTTGACTTCTCTTAAAATGATAAAAGGTTCAGAAAAGTTATTTAAGTGTGTCAGGTTATTGCAGATATAAATGTACTCTTGAGCATCAGAGAAGGTAAACAGTCTTCCTGAGAAAACATAAAACTGATAAAAGATGACTTCCTGGCGATCACACTGCCTCGTTTTAATATGCATAGCTGTTAATGATATATATAAGAAGGTGCTATTATTTTGCTCACCACCTGACAAGGAATTTCTGTACTTAAACCTGAATGAGAGCAAAGAAAGTGATCTCACATCTTCATATATGCTGTGTCTGATTTCTCTTCTGCTTTAAATAATTATAATATGTGAGATATATTTGAATTTAGTACATTCACATTCTAGCATTTTAATATTTTTTCTTTTTCTGCTAATAAAAATGTTGATGTGTTGATACACATGTATGTACACCATTCAAATTATGAATAGCCATTGTTTTTAATGAATGCTTTCATTGGAAATAGCCAGTTGCTCTTGTTGCCATATTAAATCACCAGTCACTTTGTTTAAGGCTTCTTACTTTAAGGATGCTTAGGTTCCTTCTAGCAGCTTTATTTACCTGTGTCTAGCTTTGTAACTTGAAGTTCTCACATGCATTCTTTTTTTATTATGAATAAAGTCATATTTTTATCCATATATATCCTTGTTCAAACTCCCTTCTCCCTCCTGCCCCTTCCAGTCACTCTCTCTTCTCCCCATCTCCTTATCTCCTCCCCAGCAGGAGGTCCACAGGTCCCAATATGGTGTAGTTCAACATCCTCTCCTGGCAGATCCACTTTCCTCACCCCAGCATCAAGACTTGGTCTAACAATGCATTCTTCATGCATTTTACTCATGTATAACTCACAAGAAGCTGATGGAAATCAGCAATGAACAAAGAAAACTGGTTTGTCAAATGCATATTATAAGAATTTCTTTTTCTTCTAGCACTGGAGGGCTAAGCAAGTCAACCTAGAACATTGAGAATAATGTGAAAGTATGTAAAGGTACCTCTATGTGTGTCTTTGAAAACATCTGAAGAAAGGATTATCTATGGAGAGAAAGAGTTAGCCTAAACTAGTGCAACAGTGTTAGTATTTTGTACATGGAAGAACACATGGACACACTAGCATGCTGCCAAGGAGCCATATTAGATTTATTAAAAGAATGAGTAGGAGAAGGGAAGGGAGAGAAAGAAAGAAAGAAAGAAAGAAAGAAAGAAAGAAAGAAAGAAAGAAAGAAAGAAGGGAAGAAGGGAAGGAACAGTGTTAGTATTTTGCACATGGAAGAACACATGGACACATTAGCATGCTGCCAAGGAGCCATATTAGATTTATTAAAAGAATGAGTAGGAGAAGAGAAGGGAGAGAAAGAAAGAAAGGAGGGAAGAAGGGAAGGAAAGAAGGAAGGAAGAGAGAGGCGGGGACAGGCAGCAGAGGAGAAGAGAGCTGACCATGCAGACATGCTTCAGGTATGGTGCTGTGTGCCTTGTTAGAGAGCCTCTGCAGGCAGGGCCATGGCCACAACATGATGCATAACCACACTCACAGTAACAAACAGCATCCTATAGGCTTGGTTCTAAAGTTATAAAGAAAGAGAAAACGGAGTGAGAATAGTTTTCCTCTGCCTGCTTCCAATTATGATGCTGGCCTCCCTCTTCTATCAGGCCCTGTCAGACATCATGGACTGGAAGCTTTGACTCAGTGTTGCAGAATAAATTTATTCTTGCTCAAGTGGTTCATATTAAGTATATTTTCCTAAGGAAACTATAAATAATACAGAGAATTATAAACTGTTAATATTTAATCAATATTAAATCTGTCATTTTTCCTATATTCACATATAAAAATTATTTTATGTATGATACTCAATATGCTTGAAAAGTTTTTGTGGTCCTAATCTTTCTTGGCCATCCTTTGGTTCATGGAGAGACTAATATTTTTCTGATCTAACTAATGATATTTGACAATCAGTACAAGAACTACTCCAGTTCACAGTCCATTCAACCATATGTGTTATTATTTGCCCCTCAGAAATATTGATTCTTTGCTTTATTCCCTGCTATGTTTACCTGATCACCTTCTCATTGTTCCATATTGGTTACATGTCTTAAAGAGAAGGTTTCTATTGCATGTGCAACACAAATCACATTAATAGTATCATTCATCAATGGCAAACTAATATTCTTTCTTTACTGTTAGGTTTACATAATATTTTTAGTTGAATCCCATACAAATATCATTAGTGAGCATAAAAAATATCTTGGAGAGTATTAAGTAAGTAATTCATAAATTATAATCAGTAACATTTTATCAACATACCACAAAAGGGTGCTTTTCCACTTTTCATATTTATTGAGATGGGAAAACATCAGAGTACAGGTTATACTGGTTCTTTAAGAGAATACATCTTCTTGAAAAGCCAAGGAATAGAGATTATTTAATATAAATCTTCAGCTCTTGTACTCTCACAATACCTTTCTATTTTTATTTACTTTCCGTAATGATGTTAACAGAACAAAAATTTAAGACATTGAGTTCAGTACTCTTTCCTGCAGAAAACTGTGCTGTGGGAGGCTGATACCAAGTGAGTGCATCTGTGTAAAGTGCATTCTTGAAGTGTGACACACTGTGAGTTTTGTTGCCAGTGTTCTTCTCCTTCCTTCCAACAGATCAAAGAAATCATATAGGGGTTTATTTCTGGACTAGACAGCAGTCAACTGAGCTCTGGGGAAGGTGTAGTATTATCAGTTCTGAGATCTACTATGAAAACAAGACAATAAAAATAAGAATAAAATAAAATCTGCAATTTTTAATTATACATTCTTCTATTAATAAACTTTTTGAAATTTAATTATATGTAAGATAGTTATTTGATAATTTCTCCTTTACTTCTTAAAATAATGCATTATGATCCCCCTCTTCTTTTGCTTTAATTCACCCACCCATCTCAAAGTCCTTGAAACACAGTTTAATTAGCTCACTAGGGTGTATTTCGTAACTTTTGTAAACTAAATTTCTCTGCAACATACAAACTATGAAAAATAACTTTATTACTTGCTTTTTTCTGTATATATTGATTAGTTTTTCTCCAATAAGGAAATAATTGAGTCCCACTAAATACCTGTTGCTTTGCTCCTGTATTCTTACATTTCTGTCCATTACTAGTATTCTTCCCTATAGACTTCCTGCTTCTAAATAAGACCTGTTTTTGGCTAACAGGACAACTCTAAATATGAAGTGAGGACAGGTCCACAATGTAAGTTTTTTGACCTTTGGGTCAGGCATTGAGCATTAAGCACATTAACTGCTACTCTATCTGAATGTCAGCCATCTTCAAAACAATCTAGCAGAAGGTCAGCCATTCCCAAAACAAAGATCCACTAACCAGATGGCTAAAAAATGACTGCTGATGGGTGAGGGGAAATAGACAAGGTCAGAACTGTATTGGAGTGAAAAGTGAATGTTAGAGAATTGAGAAATACAAAAAGGTTGATGGTATATGCCTTTATAATTTAGACCATTCCTAAAAGCACAATGTAATGAACTACTATTCCTGTTTTATCCATATTTTAATTAGTGGCATTAGCTTGCATTCCATCTATCTGGAATACCAGGATTGTTCTTCACAGTTTTCTGCTCAATATGTCCTTCATTGAATCCATTTCAATCTTCAGTTTTTAAACTCAAGTTTGTAATGAAGTAATTTCTGACTACTAAATATGAATTATATTTATTACACTAATAATTAGAAATGAAATGAATTATTCATTTACCCTCTATAACCTATTTTATTTTTACCTTGTATAGTATTTTTATTATCTGTGCATGAAGCCATTAGCTAATTAAGGATGCGTTAATAATTTTATTTTTTTATTGTCTAACAAATTATAGTTCTTCTGAAAAAAAGAAATCAATGGGGAAAACTAGAAATAAAAACAAACACTAATAATGAAAATTTCTTATAAAGTATACAAAATGAAAGATCTTTTATTTGTGCTGGATTTTTTTTCATGATCTGATAATTAAGAATATTGTTTGTAGGTGTTTTGCTGAAATGTAAAGTCACCATCAACTTGATTCTTTAAGTAAAGACTGAAGCTTCCTAATAATACTCTGGAAATCAAATCTTTGCTGTGTTTTAGTGTCATGGTCATGCTTATTGGATTTCTGGACAAGAATTTCTTTTTTTTTTTTCCTTCTTTATTTTGTATTTATCAAAAAAAACACAGTAAAAAGAATTTAAAATGTGGAAGAGTTAACAATAACTATACAGAGGATAAGAATGATAAGCATGGCTTATCAAGGGAAGAAATACAAATAAGATTGCTACACCTATATTTTCTTTGTGTTCATCTTTCCCTCTGAATTTTCTATTTCCACTCAAAAAGCTCAGTCATGTCCATGTGGTCTTGGAACATTTTTAAGTTTCTGGGCAGTTAGAATACCTGGAAGCAAAATTACAAAACTTTTGGCATTCAAAATTCATATGATTGTGTGTCTTTTCTCCACACCTTTCACAAATGTTATGAACATAACACATTTCGAATACTGCCAACATTTCTTAGTCACTTATGCTCCACTCTTTGCTCCAATGACATGCCCTTTCCAAAGTAATCATGGAAGCAAATGAAAACCAGGCTCAGCCCAGCCACCACTTTGCTGAAGCTTTGAGAATTGACTGAGCACTTTTATGTTGTCATGGCACACTGTTAACGTTACCCTTATTAAAATAGCTCCTAACAATGGCCATACTGCAAAAGCAAGCCTGTGCATATTGCCTTTGCTTTGCTTTTGAATTGAATATGCCTTGCTTATAGCAGCTGTGTGACAGGCAATGTTAGGATAAATAAAGGTTTAGGAAACACTAAGTTGTTGATGTTGGTTTCATTTTCTTTCTCACCTATTTTGTTGTTGTTGTTAGCAGAAAATGTAGCCAATGATTCCATAATACATTTCAGAGTCAGAGGAACACACTCTATCTTTTTCTGATATGTTTCTATGGTGGGACTGTTCGGTTTTATGTTTGTGATTCTATAAATAAAGAGCTGGTTTAGTTTTTTTCTCATAAGTTAGTAGTGGGTTAGAGAAAAAATTTTACTTTTAGGTAAAAAAGAATTTTACCACACAGAAAATAGATATAGATAGTATAAATCTTATAAAATCAATTAATATTTCTTTGTACCAGTATAGTTGATGGTAAGAAAATAAAAAAAAAAATTTGAAAGATATCCACAATCAACTGGTCACATTTTTTTTCAGAAAGTATGAATAAAATTTAACTGAATACAAATATTATTTAGTGAAGGGAAATGAATGGATTTAATTATTTAACATTTTCTTGATTTAAAAAGAATGCTGTTTCTGACTGTTATATTAACAAAACATATATCTAGCCTGTTAAAGTTGCAAATTAATGGTTATGCACATTTTTCTCACTTTTATGAGAAAAAAGTACCAGAAGTAACAGTTTTCTTATTTTATATACTCAAAGTTATTTAGTTTTTTGTATATATTTTGTAATAACTAGTATATTCAAAGATTGGCTTTATAGGGTTTGGATAAGTACTATTAAAAAGTATAGAGGTTATAGGAATTTGATTAAATAAAATAATAAATACACATATATAAAGTATTAAAGATGGCTTAGAAGTTAATTCAAACCACTGATGACCACTATTTATGGAAAAGAGCATACCCTATTTTCTCACTGGCCCTTCTGTTTCTTGTCTGGCATATATCCAAATTTCTGCTGTGTCAACATTTGCTCCTGGGAGGACATGAAGAAAAAAAGGTCCATAAGGTTTCCATTGGCCCAGACAGTAGAAACATCTGCTGGATTAACAAATAGCTTGCTAGCCCAAGTCTGCAGGGATATTTGATGTTTATCGACCCTGCCATGTGAGTCAATATTTCCTGTGTTCCAAGGCTATACAATCTAATTTTGAAAGTGAAAGGCTGTATATACCATGTCAAAAATTCATTTGTTAAATAAGTATTTTGTATTTAAAGCAACAGTCATGAAATTGTGTGTTGTGATTTTAACAATAGCAAAATTTGAATTATAAAGAATGGCAGTTTATAGTCTAATTATATTATTTTGATTGATTGATCATGTGAATTTGAAATATCCTTGTGGAGATTACTCTTAAATGTCAATAGTTGGACATTGTTTACTTTGTAAGAAATATATGAGCCACTTTTTTTCTATAAGGTAATTTTGTTAGACTACTGTATATTAGCCAGCAGATGATTTCAATAGTGAAATCTGATAATATAGTAAATTATGGGCTTAATAAACTATTACCATAACTGATGTTTAATTATTTAATTTTATATGAATTGTATGTGTGTCCATCTGTGTATTTGTGTAAAGCATGCAGGTATATGCATGTTTGCTTGTCCATGCATGCACATACACAGCCAAGAGGATAATGTCATGTGTCTTATACCATATTCCATATTAATTTATGAGGTAGGATCCTACATTTTGCCTGTTTGGCTAGTCTGTCTGACTCATGAGAGTCTGTCCTTCACTGTTCTGGTCTTACTAGGCTGTAACATTATTCACATTTTCATGTCATGCTGAAGATCTGAACTCAAGAACTTAGGCTTGCACAGCAAACATTTTACTCACTAGGCCATCTATCTCCCTAGCCAATTATTGATTATAATCACAAAGAATCTGCTCATTGCCTTCTAGAGTCTCTCAACTGTCAGGTTTGTTCCAGTGTCTTCACACTAGATACACTTTCAGCTCCTTCTAAGTATTCAATGACTCAAATAGAAAACTGCATAGTTTTCAATAATTTATTAAAACATTTATAAACAAGCAAATGGCATTTGAAAAAATAAGGTTTACTTTTTAAAAGTTATAAACAGGAGAAAATTGCAAATGTTGGAATTGATTTTCTATTAAAATTTATTTTAAAAATATTTAAATTAATTCTTTGATAATTTTACACATTTGATTACTTTTACACACCCAAATCTTCCAATGTCTACCCCTACTTCCCTACCCACCCAAATATATAAATTTTATTTTAAGTTCAAGTCCAATCTGTGCTGCCTAGATATTCTACGATTTATATTCTTCCACTGGAGTGGAGTCCACTTAGCAGGCCTATACTCTTAAAGAAAACGGATTCTTTCCCTCATAGCTGCTTTCAGATGCTGACAGCTCCTCTCCTAGTACTAGGAGTTGATGTTCAACTCTCTACTCTGTCATGGGATTCAGCCTGACTTGATCTTATTCAGTTCTTGTATGTGTTGATACAACTACTATGAGTTCATATATGCAGTGTCATGAAGACATTGTTTCTTTGCAGTTATTTATCACTTCTGGATCTTGGGCTTTTCCTGTCCCTTTTCTGCAATAATATCCCAACCCTGTAGGGCATGTAGTATTTATGTTCTGTGTAGGGCTGAGCATTTAGAAATATCCTATTCTCTATACCTTGGTCAGTTGTAGATACCTGCATTAATCACTATCTATCACCAATAAAAGCTTTCTTGTGATATTCATTTAACATATTAGTAGTAGTGTGTTTTCTTTTAGGTAATGAAAGACTTTAGTGTCTGAGGAAGACCATACTGACCAGCAGGGGAAATCTACTAATCTGGAAATATATCAATAAATCTACTCATACTGTGTTCTTTTTATTATTTATTTACTTTTAGAAAATAAAGTCCTTTCTTTTTCCATGTATCCCTTTGCTCTCCCTCCTTTCCCCTCCCAATCACCCCTGTCTGCCTACAGCTTACCTCCTACCCATCGCCTCATTCACTCTCCCAAAAGGGAAAGAAATCCCAGGGTGAATTAAATCAGCATTCACTCCAGGCAGGTCCACATTCTCACATTTTCCCCTGAGGACCAAACTGTGTTCTTTAGCTCATCATTTTTATTGTGAACTATGACATGCTGCTGTTCTCTCTCAGTTTTACATTGCTCTACTTTGTTCTTCCTTGCTCTACATTTTTCTACCAAGTGTCTCCACAGTTAACAGTTTTTATATTTAGTATGCAATTCTCTGGCCAAAGCAAGGTCACAAGTTTTGAATTATTTTAGGGTCATAAAAGCAGATAAGAGTTTGCACCAGACAATGACAGTCAGGCTTTCTTTATGAGTCAAGAACAGAGTGACTTATAAAAGCCTCAGTGAACTCTTAAAAGACAAAGTGTCAAATGACAGGGAGAGAGACCTTAAATCAATTAGAGAAATTTAAGAATGATAAGGGGGAATTTGTGTGTAATACTGCATACCTAAGAATGGGTAGATAATAAGCTAATTAATAAACCAATGTATAAGTAATCACAAGTGTTAAGGGAAGAGCCATTTGCCATGGCAACACAAGGCTCCAAGGCCACAGTGTGGGGGCAGGGGCAGGACAGTGCCCAGATGAGACAAACTTTTAGACATAGGTCTATATGTCCACAGACTTGAGAAGCAAAGAAGTGGCATCCTTTTCTTAGGGTGCTTTATGTTAGTAACTTTCATAGACACCTAAAACTCTGACCTTGTGCATAACTGTACAGTTTGCAAAGACCTTTATTTTAGTTAGAGTTTGTTCTGAGGTTAAAAATGCGATAAACATGTGCAGGGTGTGTCAGTCTGAGTAAAAGGAACAAAGCAGGCTTTAAGTGTCTACAGTCTTGTGGGACAATAGATTTGGCTATAAAGTATGTCTTAGAATATATTTATACATCAAAATTATAAAGCTCAATAAAGAGTCATCTTCTTAACTACCCACAGATATATATGTGTCCATCAAATGATCAATCACACTACTAGAAGTTTTTGAATAATGAATCCCAAGATAGTTACAAATGGGAAACTATAATTATACATACCAAATTCACAGCAGAAAAAAGCTAACACATTCAAAAAGGCAATAACACCAAAACTCCACCTCCACAGTTTTGACTTCCACCTCCACTAGAACCCTTGGCTCTGATGGGTCAGCCTTGTCAGTGCCCGCTGAGTTTCTATTTCATATTCCAGCAGCTCACAGCATGTAGGAAGTATAGTTTAGACATAGTCTATTGTCCACAGACTTGTTAAGTAGAGAAATGACATGCTTTTCTCAGGGTTCTTTATGTTAGTAATTTTGGTTAACACCTACAACTCTGACCTTGTGCATAACTGTACAGTTTTTAAAGGCCTTTAGTTAAGTTTGAATTTGCTCTGAGGTAAAAATTATAATATACCTAACCATAGGTTTCTGGCACAATAACTGTGGTGAATATTGGTTTCATGCTGTTGAGCAGTTCTTGAGTCCAGTCAGAAAGCAGTTGATGTTTGTGCCTTCATTGATAAAGTACACATGTCTTATCAGGTCATTAGCTATTATAGATCATAGGATTTGCACCTGGGTAAGGCTTTCTTTTCAACTCAGGTCACTTACATAGCACCCTCCAGAACTGTCAAAGCTATCAATAGTGTTGCAGTTTCCAGGTAGTACTAGTTTGATTTTTCCATGTTATATGACTTCACTATGTGGTATCCTTAGGAACTGGATCTAATTTTTTTTTTGTATGATTGTTTTGAAACAGTGTCTCTCTATGCCTCTATTGTTACTCTGGAAATTGTTATGTAGACATGTAGACTTGGCACCTGCTCTTGAACTCATAAGGATATGAAAGTGTATGTGATGATTAATCAACATCACTGGTAATAGCCTATCATGTGTGTTTGGGTCAAGAAGTACTATACTTAGATATCCAGCATTTCTAAAAGAAATAGCCAATCCCTGGTATTTGTAATTATATGTTGTCTAGTAGGGACATTATCATTTGCTTTTAGTGGGACTGCACTGCATTTTAACTCTTTTATGTGTGTATATCAGTAGAATATATTTAAGAGAAGGCTTCTATGTATGGCAATTCTAAAAAGCTAATATTAACTACATGTCTTAATTTTTTACAATATGTGTTAGCTGTTGTCTTAGTTACAGTGCTATTGCTGTGAAGATACATCATGGCCAAGAAAACTCTTAGAAAAGTAAGCATTTAATTGGAGGCTTGCTTAGAGTTTTAGAGGTTTATTTTATGATTATAATGGGAAGCACATTTTTGTACATAACAAGCACACTGGAGGAGCAATAGCTAAAAGGTTTTCCATATTAATTTGTAAGGATAGAGAGAAAGAGAGAGTGGGGGAGGAGGAAGAAAGGGAGAGACAGGTATGGACATTTGGAAGCTCAAAACACACTTCAGGTACACACATCCTCTACCAAGACCAAACTTTCTCCAGCAAGACCACATTTTCTAATTTTCCCAAATAGTGTCATCCCCTGGCCACTAATCCTTCAAATATCTTGGGGGGTATTGCCATTCAGAAAAACACAACGTATTATTAATATGACATTACAATTCAGAGAGAGAGAGAGAGAGAAATCTGCTAGCTATAAATCAATAGATCTGTCTATCATAAATCCTTCTACTACCCTAGCAGAAACATTTGTATTCACTTATACACATACACACAACTTCAAAACAAAAAGTTCTTTGTCTTTCTGCAAATTAAATGTGGAATTCATGAACTTTCTCAAAACTTATTTTATTTTCTTTGATGTTGAAGAAAATCAAGGTAAATCAGAACACTGTTTTTTCTGAATCATGTAACTTGCTTGTTGAGACAAAAAGAGGCTGTGTCTTTGCCAGTAAAGTGTGCAGACATGTGAAGTTTCTCTCTCTGTCTCTCTCTCTCTGTCTCTCTCTCTCTCTCTCTCTCTCTCTCTCTCTCTCTCTCTCTCTCTGATATAACCTGTAGCTTTCACTGTGCAAAAAACATTATTCTAATTCCCAACTTTATACTTACAGAAATACCCAGGGAATACACCAAGCTTATCTAATGCTAGACTTACCCAAATCCTAAGGAAGTTAATACACCATGGATTTCAATAAGCAATCAAATTTGTTGTGACTCTCTGAAATTTTTTTAAATGTGTTCAGTTTTTGTCAGTCCAGACTAGACTGGTTCAGCTCCCAGAAGTGGTGGATTACCTCTGCCACTCTATGTTAGCCAGTCAACAGCTCCAGGAATCCTCCCACAACCTGTCTCTTTAGCTTTTATGCTTCACTTATTACATCAAACAGCTTGCTTTAACAATCCATATTTTGGCACAGCTACTTTTAATCAGTTCTGGCAATTTTACTTTTTAGTAAATGATGTCAAACATTACATTATGAATGTACTGCTGTGTCTCAAAACTACCTTGTTTATACTTATTTTGAGCCATTATATAGCTATGAATTCTTTGGTGGCCTAATAATTTTAGCATTTTCTGAGAGCAGAATAAGTGCTAGTATCAACTGTGACTCCTTTTTTTCCAGTCTTGCAGGTTGTCAGCAGTAACTCTTAAATGAATGCCTTTTGTCTGATTCCCATTTTACAAATATTCTTTAAAATTCAATTCTTAAATACAGAATCCAAAGATGGCAAAATATCTTAATTTTTCAGTGAATCATGTTTCATTAATAGTTGTAAATATTTTACTCTAATTACCTACCCAAATAAAAACACAATAATCACCAAGAATGCAGATGTTGGTCTTCTTTTATTTTTCTCCTTATCAAAAGTATAATTCTTCAACTGGTTTGCCTGTACAAATCTAAACAAAGTATCAACTTCCATTTTAACATTTTTCCACAGCAGTTTGCACTTGCTCTAGCAGGGTAATGTTCCCCTAGATCTAATATGGCACTACAAAGAGCTTTTACATCAAAGCATGTAAACATGGACAAGATGGGTGAAATCAACATTAATGAAATCTTTGTGCATTCAGAAATGATCAAACAGTGAAAAACACATCCCATTAACCACTGTGTTATTACACATTTTTTTTCAAAAGGAAGATTGTTCCTCAGGGAATATTCTAAGTTGATTCATATGTTACTACATATTGATCTCCACTTTAAATAATTAAAGAGATATCATCTGAACACAATGCTCATGTGTTTAGAATCATTTGCCCATAATTTCCAAGTCATGATAGAATGCATGTCAGGGAATTAAAAAGAAAGTATATGTACAACTTTGTAATCAATAATTTGTAATCAAAATTAGATTTACATATCTGGTTACCTTGAAGACTAAAATTCTATATGTAGAACATCTTCATTTCATATTATTCAATAAATTAACCATATTAATAGAGTCTATATGATACAGAGAAAAATACCAAAAGTCTTTCTGTCTTTCTTTTAAGAAACAAATTATTCATCTGGCCAATACCATTAGCCATCAAGAAAAGAGTTCTGAACCAAAAACTCTGTTAAACATAAAATTATAATGATTATTTTCTTTCTCTTTAGTGACTAACATTGCCTAAAAATAAATGACAGGATGACCCAATCAGGAAAGTTACTAGCTTTATTTGTTATGTTTGGGGTTTTTTTTTTTTTTAAGCTTTTAAAGCATTTTTTTAAGCCAAGCTTGAGGAGCTAAATAAATCCCCAGAACTCACATTTTGGATGGAGAGAACTGAGGTCTGCAAGTGTGGCACCTGCATACACACCCCAAATGTATTATAATTAAATAAGAAAAAACAATAAAATGAAATTTTAACATTTTTAGTAGCAAAAAATTAAAAGGTCCATAACATTTAGAGTGGACATAAGTGATTCTCTATCAGAGGTATGAATAAGGGCATATAAGAGATAATGTTTAGTAGAAGTACAAATCATGAAGATAAATAGGAATTTACCGGAAAGTTTTTCTCAGTATAAACTATTGCTAAAAAACAGAGAATTGTCACATTTATAAAAATTTTAATGAAAATTTTTATTCTTTGCAACAAAGTTTTTGATGGCTTAACTTTCACAGTAATTCAAGTGCAAGATCAAAATCTTTATTCAGAGTTAATAACTAAGTAGAAATCTATTCTGGGTTTTTTTTTTTTTGTAGTGGAGAATAAGCATATTTTCTGAAAATGCCACTGAGTTACTTGACTTAGTGCTTTCCTGTTACATGAAAGTAGTTTCATAAGTAAGTGTGAGGTCATTGTAACATGAAAAATTCTATGTGGTGTGTCTTGGTCACCCTTTCTGTCTGGTCTTGCATAGATCCCAGCTGCCTTGCAGCCATGAATCTCGTTCTGTTTTGTGTTCTTTTGTTGTGAGTTCCCTTATTTGGATTTTTGGTTTTTGTTCAATTCCTGCGGCCACCAGCCAGATATGGCTCTGATTTAGAAACTTTTACTTAGAGTTTCTTGTGGAACACTGCTGGCTCTCACCATCCTTGTCCTAAAGCTAACGTGAAATTGTTGGCTTTTTTTTTGAAAGCAGATAGCAGTTGAAATGTTACCATTTCTCAACTGGGTATTTCTTACAGCATTTATCTTCTCAATTTCGCTGTCACTTTTTCACCTTCATCTCTGAATGGACAAATATCATTTCTAACTGATCCATTCAGGTCATACTCATGAAGATACACTGTCAGGATCAGCCATTAAATATAAAATATATATTTGGAAAACATTGTACTATATTTATAGTTTAGATACCTGATATATATTGAAATTATTAATTATAATTATAATTTACATTTGATTTTATAAATATATTATTATTTATAAAATTTTCATAATTAATGATTTACAGAAATATAACTGAAACAGAAATATAAGAACTTTTTAAGTATAAATAGCTATGTTCAATGCATATATGCAGTTATATTTATATTATTGACAGATAATAAGGCAATATTAATATAGAGACAATGTCAATATTGCAACTATTTTCTGAAATGTAATATATGACAGTCCAAAAATATAATGATTCCTAAATATAGATACTAACTTAAATCAGTAACTAGTGCTTAAAAATCAGGTAATAAAATAGTTACAGTTAATAAGCCTTGTTTTCCATGTAAATCAGATTAACAACCTAGCATGTTTTTATTCATAATTTATCTTATTATCTTTTCTTATTTTACTGTTGAATTTTATGTAACTGTATATTAGTTGTTTACTATTAAAGATTATTTCAATAATATTTGAGTTATTTTCTTGTACTTTTAAATTTTTGTTTCCTCCTAGAAGTATAACTAGTGATGTAAATTTTATTGTATTTGATATTTAAAATAAATTAAATGTAGTGTTATTTATTATTTCTTAATATATGAACCTTCTCAGACTTAGGAACAAATATATATGCAACTTTACTACTCTTTTAGACTCTGATTAAATTTCCCTCATAAGAAATGCAATTTTAAATGATTATAGAACACCTATTTTTCTTTAATCCTGAAGATTATTGTACCCCTTCTACTCAAGGGGAGTCCCACCCTTACAGGGTGCTTTTTTCAGGGTAACATGTCAGTTTTGACTTAGTTACATGATTGAGCTCCACTGTGAATCATTCCAAGATTCTGGTCATATCCTTCTCTCTGGAAGGCTGCCTCTGAAGTGTGCATGGGTTAGCATGTAATGTTACAAGGTTGTGAGTGTTGCTCATTCAGCATAAAACAGTGTTCTCTAAGGTAAATATGAGAATTTATCAGCCTCGATTTTGCTTGAATAATCAAATGCACTCATTTAGTTAATTATAGTTTGTATAGAAAGATAATTCAAAAGCATTTTAGAGAATGAATTAAACATCTAAATTAATAAAACTAAAATTATGTATAAGGCTATTATATTCAATTTCTATTTGGTTTTTGATATTAGGTTTATTTGTATTTTCTAAGAATCATGAAATCTGCTCACAGGTACTCAGGTTTTTGTCGGTTTTGCATTTGGACAGGGTAATAAACATAAACTAAGACTGGGAAAAATTGGCTGTATATATATATATATATATATAACTTTTAAATACTAAATTTTTAAATAGTCATATGATATTAAAATACATGCTAATGAACTATTCAGTCTATATGCAGGAAGATAGAACAATCACATAGTAAGTTTCTTTTGGATCATAAATATTATCTAAAAATTAAAAGTTCCTAAATTAACAATATAAGGATTTGTTGAAAATAATAGATAATATAAAATAAATAAAACAGAATAGAAAAACATTTTATATAGAAAAACAATTTTGCTAGAAATATTTCAATAAAGTTTCAGTATATAATATATATGATTTACTGGATCACCAAGTCAGAGTCTTTGTATAAACAAATTGGAGACTTTTTTTTAATAAGTACTATTATTTGTTATGGATAACCTAGAAAATTCATCTTACATTCTGGTAAAGGCAGTTTTAGAAAATTATGATTCTGTGGTTCAGGAGCTGTGGGTGGCACTGTAAATCTGAGAGAGCCTTTTGTTATGGATCAGAAGCCAGCAAAGGATGAGGTCCAAGTTTTGGGTATGCAAGAGCTGCTGTTCCCTGAGTTGGTATCAGTGTGTGATGCTCACAATGGCCACCATGAACACCAGGATCTGGTCTACAGGATTGTAATTCCTGAAGCTGCCAATTTGGCACTGCTTTGCTTCAATATCAGGAAGAGAAAGTCCTTCCAACCTTTCCTGGCCTTGCAAGACCCACTGTCTGCCAGTTTTATCTCTTCCCAGCTTTGGTCTGGCAGTTGTGATGGAACACAGGTCTCCAATATGCATCCTGTCTCTATGGAAACTGGCAGGCAGCATTGGTCCGATGGCCATGCTCCACAGTGGCTGGGCTGAGGGATGGAACAGAAGGTAGAGACCAGGTGTTTCATGCTAAAAGAAATGTTGAACACACACACACACACACACACACACACACACACACACACACACAAACAGGTGGTAGACTCAAAGAAAAATAACATTTTTTAGTACAGATAATTGTTTTCTAGGAAATTTCTAAAATCTAGAATATAGAAAATAGAAAGGAAGATGATGAGTAATTTCTAAGTAAGCATGTGAAAGAGCAGAGAGCTATTCCAAAAGTAGAACCAATTTGCACTTAGTTATCAGTCTTAATTTTCTTAATTTTTCCTCCAATTTCCCTTCTCACATGAAGGAACATTTGTTGTGGTTCTCTTGAGAATTGAAAGAATGAATTAATGGCAGTTGTGCCTTACAATCTAATAGGCTTTAGTATGCAATGGGTGTTTCACTCTACACAACTACTGAGCCACAACTTTTGCATTAGAAG
Source organism: Sigmodon hispidus (assembly GCA_004025045.1). Classification (NCBI taxonomy): domain Eukaryota; kingdom Metazoa; phylum Chordata; class Mammalia; order Rodentia; family Cricetidae; genus Sigmodon; species Sigmodon hispidus. Next base: position 43,648 of record PVIH01009167.1, on the reverse strand, counting down.
GCTATTTGTTTGGAATGCCTTTGGTAATTTAGTGGAAGTAACAACATGCTGTGTGTGCACTTCGATATATTTTTAGACTCTAATTTAGGCAACATAAATGATCTTGAACTTTGTAAGATGTGTTTTTGTATTTAAATACCCCCAAATTAGTTGATAGAAGAGATAATAGAGACAGACAAAAAGAGAGTAAAGAAATGTTGAAGGAGTGAGGAGAGGAAGAGAGAGAGAGGAAGCGCAGAACAGTGAAAAGATAAATGCTAAGCAATAGGCAATCAGCATTGCACATCATTTTAAAATGTGCAGCCCGTCTCTTTCAGTGTTTATTGGCCTTCATATATTTCACAACAAGGAGAATATTTTACATCCACTGAACCACGTGGCATTTGTGCTTTTTGCATCCAGTAAATAAGAGCCTCAACGCAAGGACTGTATTCTTCATTTAAATGGTGCTCTTGATTGAAAGCAAAAATATTTATTAAACAAACTGAAAAATTATGTGTGCTATTTGACTCTGGTGACAGTACCTTTTGGGAATTAGTTAATTATACTGATAAAGTTGGCAGTTTTAACAACATGGAATGGGGTATTAAATTAGATACCACTGTCTAACTCAAGTGGTTTTGAGACATTTTTGTTGGAAAGCTGTGTGTCCTGATATTCTCCTGTCTTGTTTCCCCCTCCCCATTAATTTTTAAAAGTCTGAATCATTCTTTCAAAGAGTCTTTCTCATTTTCAGGAAGAAAAATAATAATGAAAGATTCTAAGTTTCGATTAATTAGTCCACAAAATTTCATCATCTGTCCTTTGAAATTAATGCCTGCAAGTTGTTCCTTCTTAGCCTTGCAGTGCCCAGCTTCAGTCTGTTGGCCCGCCCCGGGACTATCTGGGGCAACTATTGCTCAGAGGAAGGGCTCATGCACCTTTGCATTGGTGTGCTTTTGTGGTCTGTGTTTAATCTTTAGCTCAGGAAGAGGTGGAGAAAATCACCAATCCCACTCACGTATTGAAGAGATAGTGTTGCTTGAAATTTGTTGTGTACGGAAGTACAGACACGTTTGGGAATCAGTGGTGGAACCCGAGTCTTCCTCTGCTCACTCTCTGAACTCCACTCTTGTTTTTTCTCATTGCTTCTTTGTTCTCATGACCCATCACAGCCTCTCAACAAGTGCCAGGGTTCCATTACTTTAGAATTGGCTTCTTAGTTTCTTCTTTGATAGTGGACTAGATACTTTTGTGGTTTGACAGTAAAGGCAGAAACAAAACTGGCGGATGTAACTCAAGTCAATGGAAGAAAAACCCCAGTTTACTTCATTTTGGTTTGAGGTTCTTTAGTTATGTGACAGATGGAAACACTGGACAAATAAAAAGCTGGAGATACTTGTTCTGCTACATAAAATAGAAAGGACATTTAACTTTCCAGTGTGTAATTATTCCCTTCAAGTTTCTCTCTTAGCTATACATTAGCCATTTACCTGTGCATAATGTGAAAGTTTAAACTATAGATTTTAGATTGACATAAGCTGGACAGTCTAGCACCTGAACCTCAATAGACAAGGAGTGAAGAAAAACTTGGAGCCTATTTAAAAAATAAATTATTAGATTGATGATGGGTCAGAGGAAAAAGAAATAACTTAAAAGCCTGTGCAGCTGTTGCAACCAGAGACATCAATGATGACTTTCAGTGGTTCACTGTAAATATTTAACAACCTTCTCTGTGGGGGAACCCAGTAGCTAATAGTATTTGCCAATTTTCATGGTGAATATACTCCCTCTGTGGTCAATTTCAAGTTACCAACTTATGTCACTGAGTTCAGGGAAGCTAACCAATGGAATCTCAGAAGCTGCACACATTGTGCTTAAATTGAAATTCAAATATACTTTCATTTGTTTAAAAGAGGTGTGAGGTTCAGTATGTGCCTTTATAATGCTTGGCTGTGAATGACACTCTCTTAAAATCATAATTACAGAATCACAGTTATATTCAGCTTGTTCCATAACAGCTTTATGATTAAGCAAATAGTGTTTAAAAGAGAAGACAAGCATTGAAATTCTTGATTCTATCTGTTCTGGCTATAAGAGAAGGCATGTGTTTTAAGGTTTCAATGCAGAAAACCAGGATTTTCAAGATGGACATGATGACAAGATGACCTCTGCAGATTAAACCATAAATGCACCAAGTGCACCTAGTATTGTATCTAGCTTCATAACACACTAAGAATAACCCATTAAATTCCTTGAATTTTTACAGCTTTTGTCAGTGTTTGATAGATGAGGTAAGATAACACAGAAAGAGAATTAAATTGATACAAGAGAAAATATAAAGAGTTTCATAATCAAAGCAGGCCATTCATCTAATTGAGCTGGAGTATGTTTTTAACTTAATGGCTAAAACAATACACTCTTTTCTCATATTCTTGTGTATAGATTTTTGTTTACTGTATATTTTTATCAGTGCCTATCTCATTTGGGGGCTGAAATGGTTATCAATCACCACTTTTGTATCTTTATATATGCTGCAATACTATTTCAAAAAGAACTAAAAGAGTCCTCATGATATTTTTAATATTTGATCTGTGACACATTTCCACTTACTTTAAATAAGTAGACGCCTAGACAGTAACACCTTGATTTGACCATGAACAAATTTAGCACACCTGAGTTACATTTGGCTCATTATACTCTCACAAACTATTGCTATAATGCCAGTCAGTGTTCTAAGAAAATATATTCACTTTGGATGATGGGCATCTCCTTGAGAGCTTCCCTTTAAATAGAGCAGGGTAACTGTGTCACAGGTAAGATAGTCTGCTACAAAACTCTTTGATTCATTGTTTTTCTTTATTGAAAACAGATTCCCTTTCACACAATATAACCCAATTACAGCTTCCCCTCCTTTATTCCTCCCACCTTCTCCACATCTCCCCTCCCCTCTGCATCTTATCCCTTTCTGCCACTCATTAGAAAAGAACATATTTTAAGATATAAAAATCAAGCATGACCCATCATATAATAAAATTAAGACAAAAGTGATTTATACCAAAGTTGGACACAGCATCCAACTGAACACTAGGCACAAGGGTGAAGAGACCCACTTGTTCTCACAGTCAGGAGTCCCATAAAAATACTAAGCTAATAGCTATAATATATATGCAGAGGACCTAGAATAAGCTCATGTATGCCCTGTGCTTGCTGCTTCAGTCTCTGTGAGTTCATTTGCATCTTGCTTAGTTGATTCAGAGGATCATGTTATTCTGCTGTCCTTTATCCCATATATCCCGTCTGACTCTTATACTCTTTCTACTTCCATGGGATTTCCTGAGCTTTGAGGGGAAGGATTTGGTGGAGATCTGCAGTTTAGATTTTCTGTGTATAATGCCTGGCTGTGAGGTCTGCATCTATTTTCATCTGCTGCTAGAGGAAGCCCCTCTGGTGATGACTGCTTAAACTACTGATCTATGACTATATCAGAATATTAGTAGGAATCATTTTATTGATTTTTTTATCAGTCTTGTTTGGTTTTATGCTAGGTCTCTGGGCTCTTTTGTCTCTACTTCTTGATTACTCAAGCAGTGTCAGGTATGGGTTCCTTCTTATGAAGTGGATCTAATCAAATTGAGTTATACCAGACATTCATTGACTAATCCGACAAGATCTATGTCATCATTGCTCTAGAATATTTTACAGACAGGATAAATTATAAGTCAGATGATTTGTGAATGGGTTGGTGTCCATGTTTCTCTTTGGGCAGTCTACAGAATGCCTTCCCAAAACAAAGAATACCTGGTGGTATCGGATGCTAGGACACTGGGATATGTTGGAGGAAGGAAGTTTGGAGAAGGGAGGTCTTTGTGATCTCATGAAGATAGGTATGGAGAGGAAAGGGAAAACATAGCAAGTTTCCTGTTACAGATCTTGTGTTGACACTGGAGGGATTGGTTCTCTGAAGCAGGAAGAGAGGTGTGAGTCTGTTTCTCTGGGAGATGCAGCTCTTGGCTTAGCAGGGAGTGTCTTTTGGCATTGTAAGATGGGATAGAGCTGGAGAGTTAGAAAAGTTAGGAGGGGGAGAGCCTGTGAGATCCTTGGGAAATGGGGCAGGAAATAAAGACAGCTGCAGCTTGTATGCTGCTAAGTGTTAGGTTCGAGACTGGAGAATTGGTTCTTTGGGAATAGAGAAGAGAAGAAAGTCTATAAGCAACATATCTGTTCTTTTTGGTTTTTGTTTATTTTTGTTTTTGTTGTTTGGCAAGCAGGGCCTGTAGTTACCAAACTCTTAATTGGTTTAGAATTGAGGAAGGGAATAGATACTTTTATAAATAATAGTATGAATTAGGTCAATGAAAGGAGTTAGTAAATTTTGAATGAAAGTTGTCTAGGAAAGGTTACTTCTAAGATTACTGAGCAAATGCTACCATTACTGGCTGAACCAGGTTTCTTCCTTCCAATCAGCTGTTCTCCAGTTTGAAGTTACCTTGCTGGTTCATTAACAAACTTTTCTTCTTGTACTCATCCTCCAATAGTGGAGTCATGAAAGACAAGGTAGCAGTATGCCACACATGATATGCATATAATAAATGAGCAGAGAAGACATTCCTAAATTAATATGATATTAAATTTTCCAATTGAGAAACCCCTTTGGAAAGACATCTGAGATTGGAAGGTAAAGTTGAATTATGAGGAGTAAAAGAGGAAAGTCCCAGTGACTCAGTCTTCTCTCCTGCACAGAACCAGAGGCAGATGACAATTCAGACCTCTGAGAACTCTGAGTACCTGCAACACAGGCTTTTAAATATGCTAAAGGATTAGTTGATTCTCCACAGGAGTTGCCTCTCTTTTGGGAAAACTAAATTATTAGTCTTCAAGGATTTTGTGCTGTAAGAGTTAGGAAACTGAAATCATACAAAGTTAAAGTTAGAAAATAAGTGGGGAGAGGTTGAAGGGACATTGTCTTTATGTTTGCTCTTGATGGTGCTGATGCTAGAATACCAACACACATCAATACCTAGTATGGAGATAGCCAAAAATATTACTCTCTCTTTTTTCATTTTTTTGGGTCAGTAATGAAATATTAAAATTGTGATTAAAATTAGTTTCTTATATAACACAGAAGAGTTAATACACTAAGACATATCTCTTATCTAATTTTACAATTGAAGCTTCATTATAAATATGATCATTGATTTTTTTTGTATTGTCCACCTCACATTTTATTAAATAGTTACACAGCTCTTATGACCCAACAGCCACAGTGGAAAAAGGAAGAAAATCTGTTGAATTTTTGGAATAAATTTTAAGTGGTTCATTCACTTTGTTTCACCATGGGGAGAAAAAATCACTTAACCACCCAGTGTCAGTTTACCCATCTGTGAAATGAGAAGGATAATATTTTCTTATGGGGATGTTTTGAAAATTATTTTGCAAATGTAGTAGATAAAATTGTTGCAAGCTTCACTGCCTTTTCTCCTGAATTCTTCTAAGGACCGACAGTATTATTTATGTACTTGTTGATAGTCAAAGTATCATCTGGGTGAACCATGTATATTTATCAGCAGTTGTGAGCTTTATGATATTGCAGTCACCCCTCCCTGGATTGCACAATTTATCCATGACATGAACACCAGGGAATCTAAGAAAAACATCTTAAAATCGTACTGAGCTCAATATTTATGAGCTGATAATCTCGGGCAAGAATTTCCTCTCTGCCTGAGCTCATGTTTGCTTGGGTGTGTTTTGGGTTTGTCCTACATCACTTTACAAGTTCCATAGTTCTTTGAGTCCCTTGCTAGAGGTCATCTCTGAGATGAAGGCAAGGCACACCCCATTATAGTTCCTGTCAACTTTCGAAACTAACAAATCATATGTTCTCTTAAGCCTCAGATGTCAATTTTAAAATTTATCTTAAATATTAAAGGGAAGCATCCTGGGAAGTTGCCATGGTGACATGAAAGGGCTTGTATTGAGAAGGGAAAGTACCTGATAAAAGGTTTTAATAGTTGACATTCTTAATTATGTAAGGTGGTCATGAACCTCCATGGTTGTATCATTTACGGTCAGAAAGAAATGTTTCCTTTCAGGCCCTTCTCTGTCTTCTGCTGTCAATCAACAGGCTTCTTGGTAGTAAACTCTATGCCAATGGCTCCCATACAACTCAAATGGAGCTTAGTGCACTGACCAATGCCTAAGTAAAAAAGTAGAGGAAAATTTATTTCATGGGTATGATTAAGCCATCCTAATGGCCTCGAGTATGTAAATTATTTCTGACTTAATGAACTAACCTGCTCACATAACTTCAGTCTATTAAGTCATTTTTCCCTCTGTAGATATTTGTTATCATACTCTGCACAGTTAATCTCCAGATTATCGTGCACAAATAAAATGTATATGATACATTTGTGCATAGAATAGCATTGCTTAAATTGTTAGATGAATACTTTTAAGTAAATTTATTATATATATTGCATTAATAATGGATATGATACATGTAAAAATAAAAGATATTTTTATATGGACACTATCCAAATTGATTATTTATTTAAGAATTTAAGATTCCTCATATGTATTCCTCTGACTTTATAGATAATTATTATGAAAACATGAACAAGGCAGTTATAAATATCTGCTTGGGTAACCACTGAATATGCATATGCATACATTTAAAATATGCATAGTATTGACATTGGCATTGTTGGAAAAGTATCTTGTTATTGTTATTCAGGCTAGCCTCAAACTCTGAAAATGGCTCCTTAAGCTTTCTGAATATTTAGAACTATAGGTACATGCCACCACAGTAGGCTTTTGAAATATTTCAATGAATATTCTATAGCATGAATGTTCTTTATAGAATAATAGTCACATTGCTTTGCCAACGTTCTGTGTTTCAGGAAACAGCTTTATAAAGATTCCCAGCAAAGTGAGATTCATTTTTCATTTCCCTTATCATAAATTCACTCTGAAGTTCTAGTTATTATATATTATGCGCTTTATAAAGAGCTACCATGGAAGTGTTTTATGTGTTTCCTATGCTCCTGCAGAGAACTTAATTCATGAAACACCATTCGCCACTTTACTTTTAGCAATGACTCCATATAACACCACATAATCAATTCTAGGCCAAGGTAAGTTAAAGATTATTGTGTTAGTATTGGAATATGCTTTTCACATGTTCCTAGGAGAGACACATATTCTGAGAAAGGGAAGGAAATACAAAGGAGCTTTAGTGGTATACCAATAAGGTTGTCTTAATTATTCTAAATGGCTTTTCTACCTTTTGTAATATATAGTTTTGTAGGTAAAAATTTTATTTTGAGTAAAATGTGATGCCCAATGTAGATCTGTGGAAGTTAATCATTTTCTACCTTTCATTTAATCAAATTCTCCTTAATCTCTTTTTAGGTAGCCAAGGGCAGTTTCCACTGACTCAAAATGTAACGGTTGTTGAAGGCGGAACTGCAATTTTGACCTGCAGAGTTGATCAAAATGATAACACCTCCCTCCAGTGGTCAAATCCAGCTCAACAGACTCTGTACTTCGATGACAAGAAAGGTGAATACATTTTCTCAGAAATGTTTTAAACATGTTCTGAAATACCCTAATTATAATGAATTTATTTTCCTAAGATGATTCAAATTATTCCTTTTGATTACTAAACTGCTGCTGCTTGTACTTAAACATGATAAATATTAAACACTTTAGTTTGCAAGTAATAAACACCAAAGGTAACCTGTGTCAACGTTCTAATAAAATAAAGAGCTGCAATTCTATCGGAAAATTCTTTTCCTGCCTGCTCCTTATAGACATCTTATTACTATACCATTTTATTTTGGTAACTCTCTTGTTTATAGAGTGATTTTTTTCTAATACTGGAAATATGCTGTTAATTTTGATTTTAAATTTATGTGTTTAAAGGATATTTTCATTTGATGTAGTTTTTTTATAAATTTTTATCATCAATTGGAATTGTGAAAAAAAACATAAAAATTAATTATCTACTAAGAATAAATATAAGTGTGTGTTTAAAAAATTAAAATTCATTAGAAAGTTATATTTATGTGTGCCTAAAAGGAAAGTAGATTTTGGATCTATTAATAAATTACTTAAGGCTTCTGATTAGATAAATCATAAGTTGTGGTTTAAATGTCTTAATGGTAAAGAAATTTACACTCTACACCTCAAGAAAACATCTAATAATATATGTCAAATTTGTAATTCTTGATCCATTATTTTATAATAGTAGATGAAAGAGGGAGTTCTGATATTCTAATGAAATGTTTTAGATAGCAATAAGACAACCTAAAATCAGATTAAATTTTTTGACATTTCTCAATGCTGTATTTTTTTTTTAGTATTAACTACTTCTTTTTTCTCTTTAATTTTTTTAATATTGGGTAATTTTACATCATGTACCCCATTAAACTCAGATAAATTTTGACTAATAAAATTTTGGTTAAACAAACTATAAATAAGATCCCTAGTACAATTACAATATATATTTTCTGATATATATGTATATAATATAAATATTAGTGTTCCTTTTCCATCTTTAATGTTATCAATTGAAAATGAATTCTTCAGGTTTTTAAATATATGAAACCCTGGTTAAATATGTATTTAATTATGTCAGACACATTGAAGGTGTCTTTGTGCAACTTTGGTTAGAGAAGAGACAAAGGAGAGTTTTTGACCTCATACCCAGTCAGTAACATAAATAAAAACAACAACAAAAATAAACAAAAAACAAAAGCAACAACAAAAAAAACAGAACATAGTAGATAGGAAAAGACATGTGTATTATGGAAAACCATGGATATGGACTAGACTGGAAAGCTGACTCAGAATGTGTATTGCTCTTCCAAAGAGCCCAGTCTGAAAAATTTCCAGAAGAAGAGGAATAGAAGAGAAGATGAATAATATTTTAAATTTAGTTTTCAAAAGTAGTTTATGTGGTTGTAGAGAAAGACTGGTTTAACAAATTCATGGGGCATACTGGACCAAAGAATGTTCCCTCATAGCCCAGGCCTAAATGTAGAACTGCCTCCCAAACAAGGGTCATAAGAATTTCTCTCAAGGCCTTCACAGACCAAATAAGAGCCACTCACAACAGTATTCTAATTTAATAAAAAGTCTAAATCTTGCAACAATGGCATTCACTTTACAGCAATATATGAACTGGTGTTTCATCAAATATTTAAGGACAAAAATTTTCTCTTATTTGTAAGGCATATATTCTCAACAAACCAATAAATGGGCCTAGTTGTGAATGATGATCAATCTTGCATACATTATTCTCTTGACAATCATATCTTGCTTTATGATGTTTGGGATACACAAACTCTTGACTTGTATAGTAAGTCTTTATATAGTATATTGTCATGTAATCATACTTGACATTTCATTTTGTGCACATATTAGAAACAGTATAATGAATTAATTTAGCAATATTTCTGTATTCTATTCCTGTATTGAAGTAAACAATATTACTTAATAGTATATCTTGAATATGTATATTATGAAGTGTACTTACATTTGCCAGAGTGTGTGTTCATGCATGTTCAAGCATGTTTGAAGACCACAGGACAGCTTCAAGTGTCGCTCTGGAGCACTATCCTCTTATTTTGAGATAGGGCTTCTCAGTGGCTTAGAAAACACAGAGTAGATTATTCTGGCTGGCTAATGACTTGGTGGCACATAGTTTGTTTCTGCCTCTCCAATGCAAGCAGTAGAAGATGGGCACTACCACATCAGGTTTTTTAGATGGTTTCTAGGGATTAAACTCAAGTTACCATACCACAAGGGAAGCAAGTACTTTATCAACTTAGCCATCTCTCAGACAATAGTGCTTTTGAATACTAAATACTATCCAAGGGAAATTTGTCAGAATCAATACTATGACATTAGATCATTCTATTGTTGTTCTTCATTCATCACACTGTTCAGTAATAAGCTCTACTTTTAAAAGGATCCTTTTCTACTTCAGGAGATCTTTGAGTGGTCTTAGAGTTGACATCTATAATTGAGAGGTCACTTCCTCAGGCACAAAGATGAAATCTATGTGATTCTGTAAGTTATCCTTTATGGAGCATCTAAAACTGAAACTGATTCTGAGTATTTCAAGCTAATGCATTTTTCTGTCATAAATAGAACAACTTTTAATAAATATTTCCCAATAGTTGCAAGTCGGCAACTCTTATTCTGCAATGAGGAAAGTTCAGAGTATATTTGCGATATCTACCTATTCCTGAATCTTTAGACTTTTCTAAAATACATATTCCATCTATTCATTTTAATTCTTGAATTATGCTGTTGCTTTTCCAAATCAGGGCTATACAGCTACACTGCAAAAGCCCAGTCCTCTAACCTCTCCCCCATCACACCTTTCTAATTGAATAACAGGTTTCTGGCTACTCAATCAATTAAATTGCCAACTAGAATACCATAGTAGAAAGAAGTATGAAGAGAAATTCTTTTATGAATATCAGTCACACATAGTTATTCCCTCACCTGTCAGTGAATCAGTTTTTGTATGATATCTTTACTGAATAGATGTTCAGCACTAATGGTCATCAAATATAAAAACCGAAAATCATAGCATTTTTGAAGGTTTTGTGTTGCAGATTTCCCCCACCCTCATTGTTCTGTATTTGTCTATTCAGTTGTCTCATTCCCGAGACTTATCTTTAGTCAACTACTGTGTAAAGTTGAGTCACAGCTCAGTGCAGAAAGCAAGCATATGTTAGACACCTATACAACCATAAATGCTTTTCTGTGTCCTTTATTATCCATTCCCTTCAAATTGTTTGCTGATGCTTCAATTTAGCATGCCTCTGTTTTTTTTCTTTCTTTTTTTGCTGTATACTTTATTATTATTATTATTATTATTATTATTATTATTATTAACAAAGAAGTCACATTTTCTATCCTTGTATATCCTTATGCAAGGTCCCTTCCCTTCTTGCCACATCAGTTCATTTTTTCTTCTCCCCACAACTCCCCATTCCCTCCCTGGGCAGGCAGCAGACAGTCCCATGGTTCCACTGACCCAATATTGCTTAGTTCAGTCTCCACACCTGGCAGATCTAGTTTTGTCCCCCCTCCCTCAAGAGTGAGTCAGGTGTTCCTCTAGGGGGAGTGGGATCTGAGGAGTCAGTCCAGGGTGTTTCTGATCCCAAGCTGTTAAGTGGTTGTGACTTGCAGCTTGGGCATGCTTGGAGCATGCCTCTGTTTTAAAGGCTCTGTCTTAACAGGACTCCTATTTCTGTATTAGACTGTGTTGCCAGTGGTTCCTCCACAACAAAAATCATCTAGAATACATTTCAAGTTTAATTGTTCAAATTCATTCTAGAGCACCCAAATAAATTAATGCTGGAAATTATGATGAAAACCAACTGAAGTTGGGATGCTTTTGACTAAACAAGTCTGTATTCATAAGAGATCTACATACAAACACTGAGATTTCTGTGCTGTGATTGGTTACAGAAAACACTAGAAAGAAAGAAGAAAGCGGGAGGGTACAATAAGAAAGGGGGGAAGACAATGGAAGGGACGGAAAAGACAAGGAGAGAATGAAAAGGAATGGATGGAGAAAGGAAGTGAGAAAGATTGATGGTCAATTGGAACAAAGAGGAGTAAGATTCAACAGAGTAGACCAAGCTTTCTTGCTACTATAACCTCTGAGGGGTATTCTGAGTTCTCAGTCAAGAAATATAGAAAGGTAAATTATTAAATGTCCTCACTTGGAATAAATAAAGAACTCAAGGTGGTGACCAATTTTCCACAGGATTGGAAAAGATTTGCTTAGGATTATGAACTATACCCTTACACAGTTATACATGTAGGCAAAACACTAATTTACATAAAAAATAAGTAAACAAATAAATAAATTTTAAAAAATCAATTAGATCATAATACCTGTTCCTCTATAGGCAGAGTATAAAATAAATGAAATAGCAAAAGCTGATCATCAATTCACAGAGAAGAACACTTCAATTCGCTCCTATTGAGAAATACTTTAGCAAACACCTCTAATAGTATATAGTGTGCACATTCCACAGCTGCAAACCTTGTGGGCTTATACTTGTCTTCATATAAAAATGTAAAATACATTACTCTGGTATTTTACTTTAGCAGGGTTTCAATCAAGAGATAGCTTTGTTTGTTCTCCAAGCATAAAGACTAGTGTACAGATCCCAAGCACTTTTGAAAATGCCAGGCAGGTGTGGTGGATTCCTACCTATAATCCCAGCATTTGGGAGGCATACATGGGGGATCCCTAGCGAAAGCTACCAAATCAGCAAGCTCAGGATTCAGCAAAAAACTGTGTCTCAGTTAATAAAGTGCAGTGATGTAGGAAGACACTGAAAACAGCTCATTTCTTCACATTCATGATAGACAAGTGTGGTGACATATATGTAATAAAATTAGTCTGCAGTATCAGAGAGTGAACCATAGAACCAAACCATAAAGGTCGGGGAGTGCTGACCCACACCTTTAACCCTAACTTTAGAAATATGGGAAAAGGAAATTAAGATAGCTGGGCAGAGGAAGAGAAGAGGGCTTGCAGTTAGAGGACTCCTGGAGGCAAGCCTAAGGAGCTGATTGGATGAGAAGTATCTGTGGTTTGTTTCTCTATCTCTCTACTTTTATTAAATCTATATCACCACAGATAAGCAGTCCTTACATAAGTGTAAACATGCATACACATGGGCATGCACACTTTATACATACACACTTGCAAAAATATGATGCAATATTTTCACAAGCTTCCTAAATGAGTGAAAACAAAAATCTCCTAAAAAAGTCCAAATTGTTGTGTCAGTTAACCAACTCTTCTGCTGAGGATTTTATATTAATAATGAGAACAACAGAAAAAAAGAACATGAATGATGTTTCCTAAAACAAGAATGATAAAGAGAAGAAAAATGAGGTGAATTTTAAATGAAGGTGAACTTCTCTTGGCTCCATACCAAACAGTGACAATTCACAGTGTCTATCATTGCACCTGGTACCAATCAATTTGACAAGCTTTAAAATATTACAGATGAGTAGAGCAAAGAAGGTATCAGGGTGGACAGTACTGAATTTTCTTTTGCTGTCTTCAATAGTGCCAGGCATTTTTTTTTTGGTCACAGGAATATACAATTAACATTGTTGTGTTATATTTACATAATATTTTATATAATTTTTAAACAGGCATTATCCCATTTAACATTTCTCAGTTCAACCATAGGTCCTGGGAGCCTTCCCTTGTTTTGCATTAAAAAAAAACTTAAAAATTTGAAGACTGTAAATAGTAACCTGATGTAGGTTACTTTGTGCAATGACAAACCTTTATTTTCTCTTGTCTAGTATGTATGATATAGTGTTGTGGAAATGCTTTCATTTAGTCTTTGTCATTTTATTTTTCTGGCAAAAAGAGAACACTATTCCAGACTAGTATTCCAGGGCACTAGTCTAAATATACCTTCTTTGTAGTTGATTTCTTCAGTGTACCTCCTACCTCAACCCTACCACACCACAATAACTACACAGTAATTAGAAAAACTTGTAGTAGCATGCTGTGATGGCACACATGTTTAGTTCCAGCACTTAGTAGGCAGAAGTGGGTAGATTTCTGTGAGTTCAAGGCAAGCCTGATTTACACAATGGGTTCCAGAACAGGCTGTAAAGCTATACAGAGGAAACTTATCTCAAAAACAAAACAAAATATAAAGAAAAACACACAAAAAAGAAAGGAGAGAAAGAAAGGGGGAAAAGAAAAAGAAAGAAAGAAGGATGAAAGAAAGAAAATCTTGTAGCAAAGAAAGAAAATCTTGAAGCAAACACATAAATGTTCACCAAAAGAAATCAGGTTTCTATGTGGAAAAGATGCTACAATTGGGTTGAATACAATATGCAAACTATATAGAGAGTGACACATGTACTCAGGAGAATCACCTAAGAGGAGAAAGACCATGGTAGTTGAGAGATGCTGCTACCTTTGGACCTAAAGAGGAAGCAAAGCGACCCACTTCTGGCTAAGAACTACAGCAGAGTGGAGGAGGAAATACCCTGTGAGGTAATATGCAAGATGGATCTCCTATTCAGACTCTCATCTCCTGCCAGTGTCTTTACTGGGATGAACACAAATGGAAGCTATATGTCAAGGCTTCCTGAATATATTAGTTACTCAAGTCAAAAACAGGAAAGAGTAAACAGAAATAAAATATCTAATATATAATGCATATAGATCCATTAAGACATTGGATCACCTTGTGCTCACAAATGCCTTCAACTGCATGACTTCTTTAGTGGGAAGCTGCAGTAACAAAATTACTTTCTGAAAAATTTGATGAAAAAACATTTTCCAGAAGGGTAATGTTAAGCTTCCATTTTTGTTTGTGATGAAGCCGTTTTCAGTAAACACACAGGAACTGTTCAATTTTACAGTATTTAATTATTGCCTCTACTTTTTATTATGATTATATGTCTTGAGTCTAGCACTTTCAGAAACCATATCAACATAATCTTCTGAATTCTAAGCTATAATATTATCAACACTTGAAATTTAGTATTATGTGTGCATAGCTTAATTCTTCCATTTTGGGACATTTTATAATTCCTCAGATTTTCCCATATTTAATATTTTATAGTGCTAGTTTTTATTTATGTTGAAAAATTTTATGTCTTTAAATATGTTTATTTGAAAATTGATATTCTCTGTAAATAAACAAGACATTTAAGTCTTGGTGTAGTTTAAATGAGAGTGGTCCCATAAATCTATTTGAATGTTTGATCCCTAATTAGTAAAACTTTTGGAGAAGCATTTGGATATGTCACCTTGTTGATGGATGTGTAACCTTAATTTCTCTCTCTTTCTCTCTCTCTCCCTCTCTTTCTCTCCCTTCCTACCTCTCTCTCTTTCTCTCTGTATGTATGTATGTGTGTGTGTTATGTCTGTGTGTTTCCTTAAGTGCCAAGTTGCTATATATCATCTATATAGAAATAGTAAAGTGAATAGTACATATAAAAAATAATTAAGGCCACATATTGTTTAGATGAGTAACTATAATTTTGTTTATTGTGTAATAAATTTCCTTATATTCCTTATAGGACATATATGCTTACCCAGTGCTTCATAAATATGTCCTTTTTGAGTCTAGGAAGACTATTTTCCTAGATTCCTTTTTGTAAATAGGTATGTCTTTGCTATAAGATTTCCTTTCTTTCTTTCTCTTAGGTGATTCTCCTGAGTATGTCTCTGTATGTAGTTTGTACATTCTGTTTAATTCAATTGTAATATATCCTTGAAATATACATAATTAAACATTGACTTTTTATTGGAAGAATTTTTATTATTGTAATTTTAAGCTAATTATATACAATTCTTCAACTACAAAGATGAATTTCTACAGAATGTTCTGTTTATATAGTGGCCGACTAATAATTTATTTGTTTAGAAAAGCCTATAGATTAGATTTCATATAGAGCAGGAAGATAAAAAAAAATCTAATGTTTTGAAAAAGGTTTCACAGTAACAGTGTTAATGTAATTCTATGTATAAAAAATAAAATCTTAATTCTAGAAATACTGCCAAATTGTGGATAAATATTATTCTGTTTAAAATTGTGATTTATACTTAAGTAGTTTTATTTTAAAGATAAAACATACTAAGTTTTTAGCTGTTAGCTTGTTGAGCTTTTTCTACATCTGATTTTTTTTAAATGTTAAAACACATATTTATTTTTTTCTTTTTAAATGATGTTTCATAATGTGAAATACCTTGATAATTGAAATATTCATTTCTCTACATTTATATATATGCCCATATATATCACATTTAAAAGCACAGATATAACATATTTGTATATTAAGGGATTATAATGTTTCAATTTCAAAGACGTGTCCTAGTTTAGAAACAATATCTTAAACAAAATTGATAACATTAAGGAATTAGAGACATTTTGCACAAGCAGGGTTGGATATGTTTTAAGAAGATAACATGTCAAGCATATGTGTTTGAATACATATATTTTGTACTTAAAGATAGACATTAAATTAATTTGTAAATCCTTATGTTAACTATTTTTTTCTTCTTGAATTTTTTTATTTTTTTGTATTTATAAAGAAAAACAGTAAATTGAATTTAAAATGCTGATAAGTTAACAATAACTATAAAGAAAATAAAAATCATAAGCATGACTTATCAAGGGTGATAATGCAAATAATTTGCTACACATAAAATTACTTTGTGTTCAGCTTTTCCTCGGGATTTTTTTTTTCTATCCCTGTATATCCCCATTCAAGGCCCCTTCCCCCTCCCACGTCTGATATTTTAATGATCAAAATTTAAAAATGCTTATATAATATATAATAACAATGAATATGTAACATATACTAGGAATTTGTATAGCTATAATTCATTTGTTATGAAAATGGTTCCAATTTTATATAGATTAAAATTTAAATCAAAGCAATTTTCATTTCTATTTTTAAAATTCTACATATAGGTATTTACCTAGTTGATACCATATGCTCTACTATATTTTATGCTTTAAGCAGAAGTATGTGGTCATTGACACATACTTATATATACATTATATATATTTATATATATATTATATATGTGTGTATGTGTATATATGTATATACATATATATATATAGAGAGAGAGAGAGAGAATTCACATACTCTGTTATTCAATAAGTGTCCCATTAGATAGTTCTGTAAATAACATGTATGCAGAATGACCTTTCCTTGAAAGAGTAAATTCATTATGAAAATAACACAAAAGGCATAATAAGTAAGAATCATGTATTTAAAATACTATTGCTTAAATATCTGTCTAAATTACTGCAGTTCTTTTGAAACAAAATGAGTTTCTCACATATGAATTGAAAAACGTTGGCTTAAGAACACAAAATATATGCAATAATGATGAAAATAATAATGGTGTTGATTAGATGCTGGAGTCCCTTGACTAAGAGGGATCTGTGAGAAAAAAGGGTAGTCTCTTTTCCAATTAAAGAAAGTGAGGAAAGGGCATAAGAAAACACAAAAGAGATAGATGAAAGGCAGAGTGACAGAGTGACTACTCAGTAAAGGCAAGAAAGAATTCCTGGCTCTACCTTCAGTTCTCTGATAGGGAGCCAGATAGACCTAGTGAAAAGAGACTGAAATTCAATAGTAGTCACAGCTGAAACTCACAGTTATTCCAAGACTTAATTTTGATATAGCAGTAATTTCTTTTATGTTGTAAGGTGGCACTGGAGATGACTATTGTTCTGTCACTCCCTATGTCTCATAATAGTGGTTCCCAGCCTTCCTATTGCTGTGACCCCTTAATACATTTCTTCATGTTGTAGTTACTTTATAAATGTAATTTGAATCATAATGTAAATATAAGATATGCCAGATATCTGAACAGTGACATTCAAAGGGGTCATGGCCAGTAGGTTGAAATTTGCTGTCTTAGAGAGTTTTTTAGCCAGGAAAACCTTGACTGAGGATCTGTTGGGCAAATGACCTACTCTTGGCCCTGAAAACAAGTATCAATCATAAGTGATAGAAATAGGAGATACCCTGTCACAGTTCCTGAGTGGGTGATGTCCTGTGAGGCATGATGAAATTCAACCCACTGAGAATTTCAAGTGGAAGAAATCCAGGGCTGTGAAGACTCAATGATAAAAAGGCTCTGACTCTGTGGCAAGGTTCAAAATTTGCCTGAAGAAAATGGTCTTATATCCCTGAGCCTTTATGCAGAAGTCTCCTTGGCTTCTGGACTTAGTGCCCTTATCTCTCAATTACCAGCATGACTGTCCTCTATCTTTATCACTCAGCCATCATCCAGAATTCTGCACAGACTCTAGTGTTATCTTTTGTCACATTATTTATTTATTGTCAATGGAAATGAGAACTCTCTCTCTCTCTCTCTCTCTCTCTCTCTCTCATACACATTCACATACACACACAAATTCTGAAATTCTGGTAATAGACAAAGTTGATTCAGATACTTTAAAGAACTTCAGGATAACTGATTGAATTCCTTGTTTTGTGAAAGAACATTGAATCAATAACAAACTGGAAAAGATTTTATTTGATGTAAAAATGAGGAGTTAAGTAGTTGAGGGAACAGGTATGAATTTACAGCTTTTGTTTTAAATATCTAAAAGAAGAGATCAGCAAAGAAGGTGTGGGCCTAAGAGAAGAGCCTGTAGTGACAGTTGGACACAAGATGTGATTTTGTTTTAGTTCCCTCTGATTTTATTAAACATACAAAGAGAGTTATATAATAAAAATGGATAATGACAATCTAGAGAGGGATGTAAAGATCTTGAGCATGTACAGGTAAGATCTGGGTTAATGACATTGGCAAATGTTTAGGTAATTCATATTGTCTACTTGAACCTATCAAGATAACCAAAAAAAAAATGTTTTTACTCGAAGTATTGCTCAGATCAGACTGCCTCTGGCCATGTCTGTGGAGAAATTATTGTTGATTGGCATGGGAAGGCCCAATTGACTGCATGTGGTGCTGTTCCCGGGCTGGTGTTTCTGGGATGTGTAACAAAATTGGCTGAGAATGAGCCAGAAAGTGTGGACCAGTAAGCAGCATCCTTCTGTAGTTCCTGCTCCAGTCTCTGGTCTTCAGGATCTTTTCTTGAGTTCCTGCCTTAAGTTTCCTCAATCCTGAATTGTGATCTGGAAGTGTAAGTTGAAATAAATATTCCTCCCTGGATTGCTTTTGGTCACATTCTTAAGCACAATAGAGAAAGGTGAAATAGGTACAGTAACAAGGAACCTTCAGAGAAGCAAGTTTAAAAACCTCTAAGTCAATAAATTAAGGAAGTAGCCCAAAAAATCCATTGAAATCCTGAATTTTTTAATGATTTTATTTTTCATCTTGCTATTTAAAACAACTCTCCATGTCTCATGATATTTGGCTTAAAGACTATTTATGAAAAACAATGACAGACAGGATGAAGGCTAAAACTGTTCTTGCTATAGCAAGTCCCAGCAATGTTTATCATTCCTATTTTTTCTTTGATTGTTACATATCTTAGCAAGCACATAATAACAACAATAATTCAGTGCAGCTGAAGATCTCTGCATATATATTGAGCTTCATCATGTTTGTAGATTAAGTTTTGTTAATATTCATTTTCATTTTTTTTCACACCTTATCCTCCACCAAATCCTTTATAACCAAACAGGAAACATTTGCATTCTTTACTAGGAAAAGATATTAGCATGAACTGAGATTGGCAGTTTAGACATGTGGATGCTGCTAGAAAAAAAATGACAAGTATCCACAGGCCAACAGAGTAGTAGGAGGGGTAAGATTTCTTTCTGCCATGGTGGACATGGGTGGGTACCATTAAGAAAACCTCTACATGACCATGGGTATGAGCAAATACATTAATGCTAATAGGCTAATGTAAGTACCTCGTTATCATTGAGAAAAACAAGAACAGTCATAGACAAAGCAAAGAAGCCATCATCCTAGTTTTCTTTAGCTTAATCCAGCTTCTGAGGAGGAAGCAGAAATGAGAGAAACTGTTAATTCTCTCATGCAGAGGGAGTGATTATACATTTTATTCACCAGATGTTTTGTCAGGGGATGTTTTAACTGTCTTGCCCTTATCAGACCAGAAGCTAAGGTATAGATCTGTGACAATGGCCGGGATACAACAATGTCAGTCATGAAGCTTTTACAAAACTCTGTGAATCATTGAGAGCCATAGATTGTACAGTAAAACACAAAATACATCTATAAACTACAACTTACATCAATTATTAGATAACCAAAAAAGATACACAAAAATAAGTCACAAAATTTTATTATAAGTTTCTACATTCCAACATATGAGAAAGCAAGGCTACACACTGAGGAAAAATAGGTAATGATTATTAAGATTACAGTATTATATTTTTGGTAATTAAAAATAAATAAAAAGTTTAAGAAGCCACCATTATTCATATTCCAATGGTTTAAATTTTAGTGTAACATAAGTGTTTCTTTCTTGCCTGTTAATTTATTTAAGCTTTTTGGATTGACAGCAGCATTTGTGGCAAAAAAAAAATAAGCTTTGAGTTGAACTATTTCTTTGTCTTATATTAATAGCAGTTAGAGTAGAAAAATGATTCTCAGACAAATGCATCGACAAAAATGAAAAAAGAGATTTTGAAGCAATTTTAGCAAGCTTAAGTTTCTCATTTTAAACTTTTATACAAAATGTGGCAAATTTTGCTACAATTTCAAAATTCATCTTCAATCTAGTGCTAGTAACCATTCCAGTATTTATCCTATAAACTGGTGAGGAAATGCAGTTTTGGATGAAAGGAACCAATTCAAGATTCATAGATTTCTTCATGCATATCTTTCATAAGGAAATATAAAATTCAGAGCATCCCATCAGTGTGCTAAGACAATCCAGGATAATATTTTACAAATGGGTAATAAGATAATCACCAACCTCAGAGATAAATGCACTTAATTTACAGATACCCTATGATAAACAATTATAAAAATTCTATTATTCCAAATTTTTTCTTTTTATTTTGCCCTTAGATCCTACTATTACAACATGTAATTCATTTTCTTCTTCAAAAATATATTAAGATTTTTGAAGATACAAATATATATTAGAAAATAAGGCTGCAAGTCTACATATTTATGAATAAAAAATTGGTAGATATTGATTAAATCAGCTTGAAAATTAATATGCAATTATATTTTGCTTTAAGCTGGTTTTGGAGCAAAGGAAACAAATACTGCAAAGTGCTTGAACTGAAAAACTAAAAAATATGGTATAAAAATTACCATACACTTAGGCAAAGATACAGATAGGCAATTATAATAAATAGTTCCTATCAGAAAGACTAGCAAACTGGTAGACAATGATAAGTCCTTAAGCCAAAATTTCCAGCAAATTGGAACCATCAGCTCCAAATAGAAGATTTTGAGACTGTGTTTAAAGAGGACAATTTGCTGCAGTTTCAGGCCGAGCTGGAAGGTTTCTATGCATTTTGGTCTTTACCTCTCATTTGACAAGTTTTCATCCAACAGAGTATACTGGAGAAATAAGAACTAGTGTATTTTAGTTCAGAGGGCTCCAGAAACTTTACCTCAGAATATTCAAATGGTGGAGTTGTTACATGCATTTTCATACATGGATACTGAAGAAAAGGAGCCTAATAACTTGAGTCTATAATATCTGATGTGCTGCAAGGATATGAAACCAAGAGATATGACTAAGCAATGTGGACTTGGCTTCAAAGACTTTGGTAATCACTTTATTAGTGTAATGCAGCACATCATTAGGAAGATAGGGAAGCTAAGCATAGAACAGTTAGAGGTACTCAATAGAGAAAAGACAAAGGGGCACATTTCCACCAAAAGTGCAGGTGAGTCCTCACTGTATATGTAAATTGTCAAGGTGATTGCTGGAAGGCACCTGGCTCTCCTATGAACTGGAGGATCCAGTAGAGAGTGTTTGGTGCTGACAGTGTGAAGTCTAAGAATGATGGAGAGCAGATGTTGAAAGCAGGATGAAGAATCATGTGTGAAATTATGATAATATCACATACACAGTTGCACTGACTGAAAGCTTTGAACATAATTATTAAATGTGACAAGAAAAAAAGAGGAAGGAAGAATTACCCTGTCTGTATATGTCACTTCAACTGCTGGCAGTATTCTGGCCAAGTAGAGTAGAGAGACTCAAATTAGGGTATAGAAAAAAAAGGGCAAAGTAGTCATACGAAATTTAAAAATATGAATATTATATTGGTACTAAATTGACCAAATGTATAGTTGTGAATACATGATTCTGGGGCAGTGAAATCAACAACATCTCAAGTTCAAAGTAATAAGAATATGATGTTCTCTAAGAAAGTAGTTGCACTCAGAAAAAAATTATGAAACGTTTGTATTTTGAATAAAGTAATTATGAATACTTTTAACTTTAAATGCAATAATTTATTCTGAAATTTTACAGTCTTCCTTCATGAGCACATGTTATATTTTGAGGCACTGCTTGGTTGAATGCGTGAAAATAACATAAAAATGATGTGTTTGAATACAATCAATATAAAAGTAGGTAATTGGTTCATAGTAGAGGTGAAAGGGCACCATAAGAAGTTAAGCACCACTAACATGACAGCCTACACATACACTAATTGAAGATGACATCAAATAACATGTCACTTTCTGAAAGTAAGTTTTTAAAATTATTACATATAGATACTACTTACTAAGGTAGATAGTAAGGTTTGCATTCAGTGCTGCATATATATGTGACTTTTTATAAATGTGTATAGTATTAAAACCAATTTCCATTGAGAACTATTCTAATTAATAATTGCTGTGACCCAAAATTTCCATAATATATTTTGCAAGTAAAATAATATAGCTTAGATTAGTTTTGTAATTGTATCATGACAGCATAATTACTGACCTCTTTATTATCTCATTCAAAAATCTAGAATAATTTTCAAAACCTTTCTCATTCTATGTGACTCATTTGTTATATATTTTTCAAGTACATTATCAATCACTTTACTTAGAGCATTGTACAGTGCCAATGAGTTAATTATTGGATCTGTGTAATTATTGGCAAGCTTGACTCTACTTTTTGCAAAGTGCTGCCACTGTACTATTTAATGAACAAATGCTCTTAGACTTAATCATTACTTTGCATTCCGCTTCTGCTAAAATAACCACAAATCACATGCTCACATTTCAATCATTAAGACAACAGTAATGAAATGAATAGTTTTTCTGATTGTAGGATTTTATGATTCTTTTTGTTCCAAGCATTTTTATAACATTTATTCTTTCATGGTTAGCAAAAATGCAAATTATAAGGATTGTTTTTAAAAGGCAGAATTGTTAAGAAGTGAAATACTTCCTGTTTTTTGAATAGCACAATAAATGATTCCCCCTACAGTCAGAAAATAATAGTGGAGAATAGAGGGAAGGAAAAGAATAAATATTTTATTTGAATTGAACCCTGGGGAATTTGTGGTAGATTTACAGCCATGTTGGCTCATTGATTACTCAGATGGTAGGAAGACATTCTCAATGTGTGCTCCTCTATCCTAATGCAAAAGACAATTAACTTACCTCAACAGGAACATTACAAGGGTTTTCTTTTTTTTTTTTCATTTTAAAATGAGAACTTTGTATAGCCCATTTGTTGAAATGAGGCTCTGTACTTAAAATTTGCAAGTGCTTTTGAAGAAATATGCCTGTAACTACAAATCAGGCAGGAGATAGAATTGGAACAATGTTATATTTTGATAACATGATAAACATAAATGTAGTTAGGATTAATTGAAGTTTTCTTTGTTCAGAGATTAGGAGTGAAATTCTAATTTGACTAAGTTACCCAAATTGCCTTAAATTTGGAGGTCATAAATGCAAGCTAAAACTTGATCAAGGATACTTAAAAAGAGGAAAGAATGTTAGTACTTCACATTTCAATGGCCTTAGAAAGAGAGTCTTAAGAAATTCCCAACATGTTTCATTGAGACCATTTAACACTGAATAAAATGTACAGTTAAGTAAATGAATAATCATTTTTGGAAAACATAATATGAAAATGTGTGACCATAGGAATTGCATAGCTCTCCAGCATTTCTTGCAGAAATTGCAATCTCTTACAGATGTTGAAGTGTGAAGTAAGTTGATAGAAAATTATTCTAGTCATCTAAATAATAGTACATTTTATAAAATATGTATTTTTTAGCTCTTGGTGCATACAGTAATATATATGCTGTATTACATAGTGAATCTTGATCTCTAGTATTAGTATACTTTACTCAATATCACATAATTTCATAAGATAGTTAAACTATAGATTTATGAGTGAGTTACAGCAAATTTAACAATGGAAAATTATGCTATTCAAATAAATAGTCATTATTATTTACTTATTTTTATTTTTAAAGTGTAAAAAACAAATAAGAAAATACATGGAAAAAATATGTGACTTTATTCATAATAAAAAAAGAAAATACTAAATGAATAATTGCTAAAAATAAATAATAACATGAAGTTTTCCAAATACAGTTTTCTTGTGGTTTACTCAGAAAATCTATTTTCCCAAAAAGTACTTAATCATAGGAATAAACATCCATCTTACTGTTGGAATTTTTAAAATAAAGATCGTATATATTCAAGTGATATTACAGGATGATTTTACTCATGCACACTATGTAGTAGTTGTTATAATTAAACTAATTGTCACATCAATTATCATCTGGATTATAGAAAATCCCAGAACTGCATTTTTTGTACTTCAAAGCTTATATACTTTGAAAATAGACTATCTCCTTCCCAATTCTTCTCTCCCATTTCTGTTCTCTACTCTCCTTGATAAGTCCAGTGCTGATATTCCTGGATCACCTCGATCCACAGGCTGGATGACCCAGAGATCTAGAATAGAACCAAACATTTCTAATGGAAAAAATAATGCCATTTTATGCTTTTATTTTATATATATATATAACATAAATATAATTAAATAATGGGGATTTTACATCATGCACCCCATCAAACTCAGTTATCAGAACTCTCAGATTCATACCCACTCTTAGGATTTCCCCATTTACAAGCACACTCATTCTTGCTGCTCATTCACTTACTGGAGCATAATTAACCTCTTTGTGGCCAGCCCCTTAAAGAAAACAAGTCTTTCCTCACCCACCCACCGCCAGAGGCCATCAATGCAGAAGTGAAGCATTGTGTCATTTACATTTCATGATTTTATAAGTTGAAAACATTGTAGATGTCACATGTAGATTAGATCATAGTGCTTTGCTTCTTTCCTTTTTTCTTTACTTTGTGCATGTATGAGAGTATATGTGCTCATGGGTTCACACATGTTTGTGCTCTTGAAGACCAGAGAACATGTCACGTACTTTCAATTGTGTCTCCCTTCAAAATTTACTTACTTGTTTGTTGTTTGTTTCTTATCTTGAGAAAGGTTCTGTTAACTGTGGAGCTAAATTATCAGTCAAATTAAAAACACAACAAGGTTTATCATATTTCTATTTCTGCTTCCACTGCACAAGGCCACAGGGAAACCTGTACACTACTTTTTCAGAGTTGTTGGGTCCGTGAAACTCAGTATTTCATGTTTGCCCAAAAAATATTTTACCAATTGTTCTTTTTCTAGCTCAGCACCAATGTCTGGCTTGTGACACTTAGTATAATGTCTCAAAGTAAATTAAAATTGTGACAATTGGAAGAATTTAATTTTTATTAATGTAAACAGTATTTATATTTGTTTATCTAATATTCATTAATCCATCCCCACTTAGGTTGCTTGCTTAACTGGTATTTTTGAATAGTGGTATGAGGAATATGGATGTGCAGGAAGCTCTCCCAACTACTGATTACCCCTTTTCTAGTTATATAGCTGCCTATGTGATTATAGATGTTTTATGAATTATCTTTGTACCAGTTTCATTAATGGCTGTCACCACATTCTATTTTCACTGATACTTCCAGAATTATTTCATCCTCTGAATAATTCTTACCTCTTATATCCGTGATAATTATTAGTATTTATTAGGTTATCTCATTGTGGGTTTATTTTTTGCTTTCACATTGTATTGTGATGTTTAACAAGGTTTTAAAACTCCTCATTGAATTTTCAGAAAAAATTCTATTCAAAATTTTTCTCTGTCTTGAAAAACATGTTATTTCTTTCCATCTTCTCTCATTCTATCCTTTCTTCCTTCTTTTGTTCTCTCTTTCTC
The DNA here is from genome assembly GCA_004025045.1 of Sigmodon hispidus. Lineage (NCBI taxonomy): Eukaryota > Metazoa > Chordata > Mammalia > Rodentia > Cricetidae > Sigmodon > Sigmodon hispidus. The sequence continues at coordinate 17,911 of PVIH01009167.1, read as the reverse complement.
TCTGAGTTTTAAAGTTTTTTATATTTGGGTACCAGCAATTTATATGATTTGTAAATATGAACTCTTTCCATATACAGCCTGCATTTTTTTGATTTCCTTTTCTGTGAAGAAACAATAGTTTGAAACATCCTTCTTTGTTTATTTTTGCTTCTTTGTTTAGACCTTGTGTCATCTCCAATATCAATGTGCTTTCTACAGGTTTTTATTATTTCATATGTTACCCATAAGCCTTTGCTATGCTGCAATTTATTTTCTTATATGTGGCATATGACATGTGTCTAAGTCCATTGCTTGCATACAGATATCCTGTTTCTATACAATTTAAAAAAATAACCCTTTTATTATTTATTCTGAGCATACTATAAAAATTAGTCAAAGCTCAATATCATTTAAAATATGTAAATGATATTTTTTATTGTGATCACTATGCCCCACTTTGATGTAGTTATTTTTGCATATATAAATTGTGTGCATCTATGATATGTTTTTGGTATATGGCTCAATATAAAAATTTAAAAATTATGCTATTACTCTAAATAATGCCACTTAAATTTAATAGCCATTACATTTATCTATGCACTTTAGATATCATTCAAATTATTGGTTGTTATTAAATTTTACTTGGAAAGTTTATTTCAAATGAAAACCAACCATATGTGAAATTTCAAATTTACTAAGAAAATCAATGCATAAAATTAAAATTCTTCTGATTAACAAGTGCTTGATTAATTGAAACAAAGAATTTAATGGACTTACATTTATTTTTTTCATTTGACTTATTTTATACTGAAATTAATGTACATCATATACTTAAGATAAATCCTTAATTTATTGCATAAACTATTATATGAATCTTTAATAATTATAAATATAGGAAATGTAAATTAATGAACAAATAATAATTTAAGAAAGCCAAACATTTCCATGAAGTTTCTAATTGATTAGCAAATAATAAGGCACAGGAAAATTAAAATGAAGTATATGTATTGTGTTTTTATGTATACATTGTAATTATCAGGCAATATATATATATTTAGAAATATAAATAGAGAAAACCTTTCTACATACAAAACAATTTAAGTTATAGGTTTAGATTATCTTAAGTGATCTTCTGATCCTGTGTTGAACACCTATTTTTCTAGATATACTAAATACATAACTGTTATTTAGGCCTTGAGTTGCAGATATGATTTGTAGTTATATCTCCTAAATAAAGATAGTATGCTGAATCAGCTATTAGTAAATTACCCAGTAGTGTCAGAGCAGGCTTGATATTTCTTTCTTAATTCTTTCATATCTCTTAGGAAAAAATTCAAATGTTAGTCTGTGTCTATGGTAATGAAACATGCATTGCCTCACTGGCAACTTTATCGTCATTCAAAACTATGAAAATGAAAAATATCAAAACAATTTATGAGTTTTGAATTCTATCTCTTACTAAATAGCACAGTGCATTCTTATTTTCCATGCTTCCTCTTAGGCTAGTCACTCCTTTGTGTACAGTGGCCATATTATAAGGATCATCTGCCCAGCAGACACATTAAGTCAGTGATTGTGTGACACTTCAAGTCAGGTTCTCTTTGCTGTTCCAGTCATTTGCCACTGAGAAGGGGACATGGTGGTAGAAATCTGAAATGTATCCTAAATATGAGAGATTACTAGCCCAAGAGAAGTTAAATAAATTTGTATCAGTTACAAGCTCATAAAAATGTTAACTAGAATTAATTAGCCAAAAGCAAATTAAATTTGTTAAGAAATTAAAATTACCACTTAGGTAATCAGTATCTAAGCACCTGAGAACATGCTGGCAAATATGTCTGTGAGTGTTTGTGTGTTTGTTTGTTTGTTAGTTTTTTTTTTTAAAGGATATTAAAACTTTATTTCATAAAGCTTTGTCTGGGCATTTAAAAATATTCAACCTGCATGTCTTTATGTCTTTTGCTTATTTATGGGATTTATCTGGGTATGGATGTGTGTGTCTCTGTGTTTACTTATATTATTCTTGTGCTTCTCTTTGATTTCTTTTTTTTTTAAAAGATCTGTTCATTTGCTTATTTTGCTATCCTAGGTTTGTTTTTATTTTGTAATTTTATAATAATACTTACTTATTTATTTTTTAATGCCTGATCGTTTTCTTATAAGAAAAAAAACAAGAAAGGGTGCAGATTTGCGTGGGTGGGAAGGTGGGCAGAATCTGGAAGGAGTTGTAAAACTTTGTGTGACAGTGTCTTAAATGGCTATGTGGTTATAAGAATTTGCATTAAAGATGCCTTTAACTTCTTAAAGGTTGTCAGACTTTTAGCGAACACTTACCAAATAGAAGTGCATTAAAAACACTTCACTATGCTCAGGTTTATAATCATTTGGCCAATGTACCTTTTCTTTTTCTTTGAACACTTGCGATAAATATTTCAGTGGAAGTATTTTGATAGATTTTAAAACCCGCTTTTTACATTATGAAGTGTGTTAGAAATCATGAATTTAAAAATAGTTTACTTGTTATGAAAATATGTTGGTCTTGTGTCGATCACTGTTTATTCTAAATCCAAAAGAAATAATTAAAATTGCTTGAAACTAGAGCTCACAGAAGAGTTTTTCGTTGAGGAAATTGTGACAAGGTATACCTGGTACTGTGAACCTGTAGCCTAATCAGAATTACAAAACTTCTTAGTTTGAATTCTCAGCAAATTTTTCTTCTCTTGTTAGTCATGAGTGTTAGAATCATGAAACTTTTTTCCCTTTTGCTTCATTACTGATATTTTTTCCTAATGTATATTACATGCTTTGCCTTTTATTATTTTTCCTGAGGGAAAGATTTGCAATTCAATTCCCAAAGTGAATCAAAGACCTTGTTTTTGTTCATAATACATATCACATATAAAAATAACTTATTACCAAAGTCAGTATAGAGATTTGTTGCTGGAATCCCACTTCCTTTCATATCAAAGTACCTTAAACTATGAATTCTTACTTTAATTAGGCCTTTTTATGTTGTTCCCTTATTCTATAAGTCACTGTATTTCTTTTTAATTCACAGATATCAAGCACTATACTATTTAAAACCTTCAGTGAAAACCATATATTATTGTTAGTCTTATCCACACTTACATTCCAGCTGTCATAACTGAAAGCTAACTGCCAGTTGGTTTTGTCTTGCAGAGAAGGGACTGAAGACCACTGGCAATCCCTGCTATAGAACTGTTACATGGTTAAAGAGATTTCAAAGCGTTTTGTTATTGTCGTTGTTTGTTTTTCCCAGCACTGTGAAACGAGCAGCAGCAATTAGAAAATTCCAGTAGGCATGACTGTAAAAATGACAATTTGCTACTGATATGGATGACCTTTTATTCTTGTGAAAAAATATACTCTGGTCACAGTATATAATGGCTTTAGGCTCTTATTTTCCTGTCTTTGCTGCCTGCTAATGAAAATTAGAGGTTTTTAGAGGCAAGCTTATCAAAGCCTACAGGTCATACCCCTTATTCAATTGTCAATATTAGAGGTCAGAATTAATTTTGTTGCCTTAAAATTTTAAAATTACTCTTTATGTCTGAGAATGATATGTGGAACTGCTTAACTATATGATAAAAAGTGCCTTGAATTTTGATATTTGTTACATAAATGGTATCTATTTGAAAAATTTTAATGAGCCTAGAATAGAGAGTAATAGAAACTGAATTGAAATCATTTATGTTGTGCACTGAAGATCATTGGAGAAACTTCAAAGAACATCCTTTCTGCATGATTCAAAAAGAATAGCATGTGAAAGCTATCTTTCTTTAACATGAAACTTAGCACCAAGGCATTATTCCAACACTTATGTATTTAAAGTTTTAGCTACAATCAAAGCAGCATGAATATAGTCATGTCAGTAGCCAGTTAAGTATATGAGAAAAAGATAGTTTAGATTATAGGCAAAATTATTTCGGATTGAGTAACAGTTTTAACTTGATGAGCATGTCAGTCATAGGATTGGCTGTCAACTGATTTTATTCTAAATAATTGTCTTGGTTTCCACATAAATTCAATAAAGTAAATTAGCAATAATTTAGAACTAATTGGACTATATAATAAAGTATATTTTATGTTCTGAAATATTGTGAAGAACATTCTTCCTTTAAATGTTTAGCTGAAATGAACACAGATATGTAGTTAAATTCAGGGAATCTGAAAAATTACTAAAATAAGAGGATTAAATATGTAAATGAATACTGTAGTACCTAAGTTCTTATTTCAGAAATAGAAGCCAATTTAAGCAAGTTTCATGATCCTTTGTAACTGAAACACTAAAAATAAAGATTTCTCCTTTTGTCTGAAATTCTCCACTAGAAAACAAAATTCACTCACAGAGAATTCTATAACCTTTAGGAGGAACAAATTTTCATCACTGACTTAAAGTGTTAGAATTGGGGTTGAACTTATTTCTACCCAGTATTAACCATAAATGTTTTCATAAATTTTAATTCAGCAAAATATGATCAATGGTCATCAGACTTAACCAAGTCTACAACAAAGCATATTACAATTCAGCTCACAAAGATGAAGAAGAAAAAGAAATTTTTTAAAGTAGCAAGAAAAGATAAGAATAACACATAATTGGAACCAATTAGCCTGACAGCAGACTTTTCAACATAACCCTCACAAGCCAGAAAAAGTGGCATGATGTTTTCTCCGTAGTGAAGCTCAGAACCTGCCAACCCCAAACACTGTGACCAGCAAAGCTATTAGTAAGAAGGAAAAGCTAGATGAAGACATCAAAGCCAAAGTTCAGAGAATGAATCACTATTAGATCTGTCCTAGTGAAAACGCTAAAGGTATTCTGCGGTTTGAAGAATAGACACTAATGAGTAAGAAGAAAATATATGAGGAGTAAACCTACTTAGTGAATAAGCTCCTAGTATAAAAGTGGTGCCTAAGCCCCTTGTAACTTAAGTATGAAGACTAAGAGACCAAATAATTAAAACAGTGGTAAGATTAATAACTGTATAGGTAAGAATGTAGAATGATAAGGTAAGACTGTAAATTTTCAAACTGTGACCTGAGATGGAGTACAATTGGTGTTTTTCTAGCCCATAAGTTTTCTCTGTTTGTTTATATTCTTTCATTTCAAATGTTTGCAATAATATTTAATTGTTACCATTTTAAGACATTGTTATAATCAGATTGTTTTGTATACCTCAAAGTAGTAATGAAGCAATAATATATTATTTATAAAAGAAGACTGATAATAAAGAAGCAAAACACTATTAAAATAAATTACTTAGTACAAAGATACTGTCTGTCAGTGAGTCAAAATCCAATAGAACTATAAATAAAGGTGCAAAGGATGTGTATTAATATCTTCCCCATTGATAATTACTTTGAATGTAGATAATTAAATTCTATAATTATTTAAGTTCATTGAATGGTAAAAACAATTCTTTGATGTTGCTAATAAAAATATTACTTTGCCTATAACCATGAACATATGCAAAAGTGAAGGACAAAAATGAGATGAACCCAATCTTTCTAAAAAGGGAGAAGAGCCATATTCAATCAGATAAAAGAATCTTTGTTCTAAATCAGAAAATCTTGACAAAGAAGGTCATTACATAGAAGTGAATGAGTATAACATCATATTTAAATAAAAGGCACCTGATGTCAAGTACTCAGATATGGAAAGGAAACATTTATAGAAAAGGGAAAGAGCGGGAGAAAGAGAGACAGAGTCAGAGAGAGAGAGAGAGAGAGAGAGAGAGAGAGAGAGAGAGAGAGAGAGAGAGAGAGAGAGAGACTGAGAGAAAGTGAGTTAGTAAGAAACATTCAACAAAGTTCCAGTAAAATTTAGATTATTCACACAGAAAAACGCCAAGGAAACAGAAGAAATATCACTCAGTAGACCACAGGGATCCAGCTGACTTCTGCAGAGCTCTCTATGCAGTATTGAAGGTCCCACACTGTTTTCAACAAGAATTTACACATTATTTAATACTAAGCAACTAATGGGCAACTGGGAAATCAAGGAAGATAAAGAAGAGACTGATCACTAAATGTTAGATTAGACATAAGTAAGAATCAGAGACTATAGTGCTCCATTGTACAATATGGTGAATTAAAATGTAATGTATATTTCAAAAATCTAGAAGAAAGTAGTTAATCTTTTATCAACTATTTGACACAATGTATTTAGCACAGTGATAAAGTCTTACTCTGACTTAAGCATTACATAATATGCACTATCTAAACCACATGGTACCCCTTAAATTTGTAGGATTTTATTCCTTTTGTACCATTTACTATAAATTTACATGAACCAAAAAAAGCAATAATGTTCTCAGAATTAAAATGAAGGTTTAAAAAACTTTAAATAGAAGTTCTATCAAGCTTAGAAAAAAAATTACTGAAGCCTACCACCCTGGTCTATTCAAGAGGAAGTATATTAGAAAAATAATATCCTCCAGTAACTAAATGTATTCAAAATTTCAAACTTTCTCATTAGACAATTAAAGTCAGTGATGAATCATTCAAACTATCATACCCTAGATCAGCCTACACTGGTCCTCAGTGCACCTGTCAGTAGGTTAAATAGCACAGATAGGCCTGGAGGTGAAGCTTTCTAAAACATTGGTGCCTTGCAATTACAAGGACTTGAGAGTTCAATGCCCAGAGCCCATGTTAAACGTTATAGCCAGGTGCACTGGATCATGCTTGAAATTCTGGTGATAAGGAGCAGAGGATATGCTGCTCTCAGAATATCCTGTATGCCATCCAAGAGGCCTCATAGGCCCAATTGCTGAATTCCAGTTTATGATAAGTCCTATCTCACAAACAGAATGGCAGATGTCATTTAGAGAATGATGTCTGAGACTGACTTCTTACCTCCATGTAAATATTTACACACATTCATTGTACAATGTATACACACACATAAATACACAACCTACAGATCTGCAAAGTTCAGCCAAACAGATTAAATTAATAATTTTTACATTCTGGCTTCTGCAGTACTGTTTGGAAATGCCCATGGTAAGTTTTTAGCCAAGAATCAAAATTGTTGATGATTTTAGTAAGTTATTTCTCATCAGCTCTGATGAATATATTTATAAATTTACACTACATAAGATACTAGCTGTGGGTTTGTTTATTTATTTATTTTTGCCTTTTCATAGTAAGAGAAGAAGACTAAGATTGTTGCTGTGACTGAAATGTCATAATTGATCCAAAGGTGAATAAACCATACTTGCCTTTAAGGAACATAACAGCAAACAGATTACAGTGTAATTGAAAGGTCCTCACTGTGAATTCACTTGCACTGTTTGTTAAAATTTCGGATGTCCTGATCCCACCCTAATCTACAAAGTCAATACCATGGGGGCCAGGCTCCAGGCACAAATTTGATCATTCTCCCCTTTGGACATTCAGGAGTCATGGTCTAGTGCCCCAGTCTTTCCCCTTACTCATATTCTTTCCAGAAGCAAATGTCACAGAAAATCCTGAAAACCCTAAATAACACGGCTGAGGACACAAACTCACAGGCAGCACTTGTACGGGGAACATCAAAGTCTTCTCTCTCTCTCTCTCTCTCTCTCTCTCTCTCTCTCTCTCTCTCTCTCTCTCCCATCCCATCCCTCATCTCTTCCTCCCTCTCTCCCCCTTTCTCCATTTTATTTTACTTTATTTTACCACTTTGCTCTCCTAACAACTTCCATCCTCCTTCATCTCTGAAATTTTTCATCACCTTTCCTGTTCTGTTAATCAGTCCTTCGTTATGCATGACTGTTAATTCTATGGAACTTTCTCTCCTGTCTCTTTGTTATTGCTTATAATTACTCTCATTGTATGTTAATTTTTCTCTCCTCTACCTAGACCACATAACAAATTAACAATATGTAATGATAAACCATAAAAAAACATGTTGTGATTTGTGCCCACCCCACTCACCATTTTTTTCCTGTTTCTTTTAGCCCAAAATATTTCTTTTGGTTAGCCATTGCTTCTGTTCTCTGTGTTGAAGCTCAGTGAGTGCATGTTCCATATGTGCCTGAAGCACATCGTTTATCGTCTGTGTTTTATTGACTATGAAGATGAAGGGAGCTGATGTGAACACATAAAGGCAAATGTGAACAGCAGGGTCACTAGCTTTAACCATAAGGGAAACGTAAGCATCTTACCTCCTTATGTTACTCATTCAGTAAAAATACTTTCTTCCTGTAGCCTAATTTTGTACATAGTGATATGTCATGACAGGTCTTATAAAATAATTCATTTAATTAAAACATAATTATTGTACCATGGCCACTTGACAGCTACTTATAATTGTGGGTGGTGGTGGAGGAGTACTGAGAGGCATCACTTTCTGTAGTTCTCTGTTTGTCATGTAGATTTTATCATCAACTAACAGCAAGATGGCATTAGAAATTGTGAATTTCAAACAGCTCTGATCTCAAAGGAAAAAATTATGGTTTATTCTGGAACATATAGGAGCAAACAGAGCCCAGTAACATACATTAAGGTTTCCCAAATCTAATATTCCACATGGAAGCAGTTTGATAGAGTGTTATAGTAACAGAACAAAGAAAGCCATCAATATGACCAACTTTAAAATGTATTGGTGGGAACTTCAGAGGCACTGATGCAAGATAAGAAAATCTCTACTAGAGGACTCAACAAGTTGTTAGCATTTTGGTTTGCTAAATTAAAAGATTCTATAATATTGTCTATTAAACAAAGAACATTTGTATCACCACTGAGGTGGGGACAGAATACCTGTTGGGGGGTGCCTAAAAGTAGCTACCCAAAGTAAGGTAGGTCTGAACCCAAATCATCCCACCCACTCCACATCAGTGAAGTTCTAATCACTCAAGTCTTCGAAGGCACAAATGACATCGGGGGTTCTCATTTTTAATTCACATGTAATATACAACCGCATTTTCTCTCAGCCTTTCCCCTTTAATTATGTGAATCTTATTCTGCACGTGTCCTTCTCTGACAGCCATGTCTTTTCAGTTCAATAAATGTTATCAAGTATTCTTTGACTGTTCCTATTGCATCAACCTTAATTAGCTTTTGATTACTGTTAATTTCACAGCATTTTCCCTTTAATAAGTTGCACCAAAAATGCTTTCATTTCTGTAGTAGCAAGTTTAATTAGTTTTTGAGGCTTGTTTTTCTTTTGCTTTCCATTTTTAGGAAAAAATGTCAACACCCCTTTCTTTGTTTCTGTAAGAATAAATACTACTTACAACTTTCTGTTAAGCTGAGCTCTCACCTCAGACCTCAAGTGCCAGAGTGAAGTTCCTCCTGCTCATTTGCAAGGGAATGTCATTATGTTCTGCAGTAATTATATTTCATTCTGATTATTTACAACATATGATATAATTAATTTTTATTTTCCGAGAGGCCAAATGACTTACTTAAATAATGAAGATTCTAACTGGTCACTCAATCCAATTTTAGAGACTACTTTGAGCTTCGTGCTCTGAATTATGTGACACATATTTGTACTTATACTCAAAGACCTGTGTACACATTGTGTTGGTGAACCCAACAGTAGTACACAATGTTACGGAAGATAGAATGTTACACAAACTGCTTTTTAAACTCTAAAGTAGATAGCCACAACTGTTAGACATACTATATATATATATATAACTATATATAGTTCTATTGATATTTAAAATTGTGATGATTATGATCACTGTACTATATAAAATAGTATACCAGATATAATTCAACAATATTATATCAAATACAGAACAATATAACATTTATCTGATAAATGTTAACCCTGATATTTATTCATGTGGGCTGACCTATACAGAGTACATATGAAGTTTTAAGACTTTCAATTTCTTGTCATCAGAAAAACATGATGAATAATCTTAAACAACTATGCACACAGTTTATACACTTGTGAGAAATACCATGTAGATACCAGTGATTCTAATTTTGTTTGTAATAGCCAGTATTACAATTCACATTGTAACATGATAACAAAATACTCAACATGACAGAATGATTGGCCTTCAGCTAAAAAAGTAAATGATTAATTACAGAGTCAATTAAATTCAATATTGTTATTCTCACTTGATAACATAAAATGCTTCGGAAATAATATTGACAATTATAAATCCTAGAATTGAGTTTTATGTGTAATGACTCAGACTTGAAAGCAATTTCCTATTCCCCAAACAAGGGATAATATGGTGGAGAGAAAGAACGAGGGATCAAAGATGACCAAAGAGAGCAAAGGGGGTATGAAGCTCAAAGCTACATGGAGTTTGGAGGCCTTACTAAGAAAACATAAATCTTGGCTGAAGGAGCTGAAATTCATCTAAATATGTTTCTTTATGCTACCTTCATAACCATGTTTTTATTTTACATTTGTTCATCTATAATTTTGTATTTGGGGTTATAACGCTTTCTATGTGGAGGGGCAAGGCATACGATGTCAATTTGTTCCTGAAATTTAGCTTTGAAGTTGAAACACATCAGCTTGACAAGTTTACCTTCAGGTTATGAGTCTATCCAATCATGACTCTGGTTGATGAGGTGGGGTGATATAGAACTAATGTGCTCAAATGCTTAAGGGAGGTTTAAATGACATATATTTGGTTAGACTAAGATCTTTATTTATCACTACACAGCTATGAAAATATTATATATATACATATATACATACAGACACACAGACTAACACACACACACACACACACACACACACACACACATACACATATGTTTACAGAGATGCCTGCATCTAGATACTTCCCTTGTTTAATATTAGGAAATGGAATTATATAGTTTATCATGCTTTTCTTTTTCAAATGCCTACAGTCTCTTAATTCACTAATACACTTTTACTAAGAAGCCTAGATATTTTTGTCAGGAAAATCTCAGGCCTTCTAGTTTTTGAAATCATAGTTTCTGCCTTGTAGCTAATTTTAATGTATGTTTATTTTCTGTAATAAACCCTATCAAGCATACATTGCTAGTGTGTTATGCTTCTTATGGTTTTTTTCTCACATTTAATTGCGTTAATGCATACATTTTCCAACCCTGCAGCTGCAGCAGAGGTTAAAAACTCTACCAAGAAAATTTTCACGATGCACCCTCATGATTAGTTCCTCTGCGTATTGCTCCAGAGAAAAACAAATTAGCGAGAGAAGGAAAATCTGTTCTGGGAAGTCCCTCTCTGCTAGTGTAATGACCTAGCCCCACAAGAGGATTGAATAGAATAGATCCATTGTGGCTTCCCAAATGGCTGTGGCTGGGAGTCTCTGGAGATGAGGAACCACAGCCAGAGCAATAGAGAAAATAAAATGTTCTGCTTGAATGCAAGTTATATTTGCCTGCTTTCCTCAAGCTTTTATTTATTTATTTATTTATTTTTTAAAAAAGTGCTGCCATTTCATACCAGGACACCTGCTATTTTTTTGTCAGGGCTTTGTGGAAAAACTAGACTGGAATCAATGAGCTCTATTATCTTGGGTCAACTAATTTCTCTGTACTCTCTTAAATTTCTCTGAAATCTAAGCTTCTTTCAGAATGGTGTCCTAGAGATAAGGCACTGTGTCTGTCTTCTGGCCAACATTAGGAAGGCACCAGCCATATCCTCTAAACCTCTTTTTTTCACAGGAAAGCACACTGAAGACCTGTTGAAAGTGAGAGGATGCATAGGGAGTGTATTTTTTCGATATCGCCTCAAGATACTGGATTTGGACTGCAGTCTTTCTGATACACTTACTATTACTCTTTGCCTCTTAAAGGAGCCAGAACTATGGTCCACAAATAATTGTAAATTAATTAATATATTATATATTAATAAGATTTATAAACTTGTGGACTGTACCCAAAGGTGATTTAACTTTATAAGCTTGTGGACTGTACCCAAAGGTGATTTAACTTTGGGTGACTGTACCCAAAGGTGATTATAAATTTAACATTCTTGGGAGTTTGAACCACACTAGAATTATATTTTAATAAATGAATTTGAAAAACTTGAGAAAATAAGTAAGATAAAACATTCTGGAATTCTATTTAAATTACATTCTTGGGATTAAGAAACGTTTTATTCTGTATAGATAAGCAATTTCTAGTTTGCGTCAGTCTTTCTATATCCCCCTTGTTAGTCTCAAACTCATTATAATCCTCCTGTTTCACATCTCATTTTATTTTTTAGACTGGCTTAAGTATATGACCTCATAAACAAAATCACCAATATTTATTCCAAAATCAATCATCAATATATATCTTTTGTCATAAGATAAAATGATAATTATTTATTTAAAATTAGTAGTAGGTTGTCATATATAAATGGAATTTAATGAAAAATATATCAATAAATAATTTATTTTTAGTTTCCTAACAATTCTATTATCTTGTTTTAATCAAGATAATACATATAGATTTTGAGTTTTTCTTATCAGTTGAATAAATTGTGGATAAACTAAACTTAAAACTTTCATTTTTTTTATTTTCTTAATTTTTTATTTTTATAGAATAAAGTCTCATTTTTTAATCCATGTATCCCCTTGTTCCAACTCCCTTTCTCTCCCGACCCTTCCAGATCAGTCTTCAGCCTCTCTTCTCTCCATCCCTCCATTCCTCCCCAGAAAGGGCAGGAGGTCCCCAGGTGGCTTAGTTCAGCATCCACTCCAAGCAAGTATGATTTCCTCATCCTAATATCAAGAGTAGATCAGGTGTTCCTCTGGAGGGAATGGGCTCCAAGGTGACAGTCCAAGGGGTTTCTGAATCCAAGCTGTACAGTATTTGTGGTTTGCAACTTGGGTGTGCTTTGCTTTTTATTGAAAGTCCACTAATGAGTGAGTACACCCCCTGCTTCCCTTTCTGTGTTTGTGATACCTCACTCAGGAGGATATTCTCCAAATCCATCCATTGGCCTGCAAATTTTAGTATACCATTTTTTCTTACTGCTGAGTACTACACCAGTGTGTAGATGTACCACAGTTTGTTAATCCATTTCTCAGTTGTAGGGTATCTAGGTTGTTTCCAGGTTCTTGCCATTATAAATAATGCTGCTATGAACATAGTTGAGCTAATGTTTTTGGGGTGAAAATGTGCGTCTTTAGGGTATATGCCTAATAGTGGTGTTGCTGGATCCTTGGGGAGAATGATTCCCAGTATTCTGTTTGCCATACTTTATACTTTTAAAGAGGAGAAAGTGAGGATGTTTAAGTTGTCTCTTCTCCCAAGCCCTGCAGTGCAATTTAGAATCACCTTAGTGTTCCTGGGAAAGAACAGAACCCATAACATGGGGAAAGGAAATCTCCAAATCCAATGTACTCCCTTACCTCCTAAATGTATACCCCAGGGAGAGTTGTTACTATAAACCTTTTCAAAAGAAAAATTCAGTAGTGTGTGTGTGTGTGTGTGTGTGTGTGTGTGTGTGTGTGTATTGGTGTATAAGTATTCAGGAATTGCAGGTTTTTAAATAATTCAAATTCCACATTGATTGATTCCCCATGTTCCACCTCAAACCCTGCTATCGTTGCAAATTAGTTGCCAAGTACTGAAGGTATGAAACTCTACTTTCCTTGTCTTTCCAATGTAGGCACTGGGAGCCTCTATGGGACTAACCTAGGCCCTCTGCATGTGTGTGACAGTTGTGTAGCTTGATCTCTTTGTAAGGCTTCCAGCACTGAGATCAAGACCTGTTCCTGATGCTTAGCTGGCTTTGTGGAACCAGTTCCCCATCCTAGGTTACTTCACTTAACCTTAACGCAGAGGGAGGTGCTGGTGCTACTTCAACTTACTTTGCCATGCTTTGTTCAAGTCCATGGGAGGCCTGTCCCTTTCAGAATGCAGATGGAAGAGGAGTGGGTGGGAGAGGAGATAGATGGGGGAGGGAAGTGGAGGAAAGGAGGGAAGGGAAACTATAGTCAGTGTGAAAAATATATGACAAAAGATAATTAAATAAAATCTTTAAAATGTTTTGCAATGAATACATGTGAGAATTCAGCCTCAGATGATTCTTTCAGAGAAAGTTTTTCCAATTTGCAAAATGATAGACAGTTGGAAACACTCATTGAATTTATCATCCCGAAGAAGTGCTTATTGCTTGCTTGGGGAAGAATTTAGAATTATATTTAGAATTATAAATACTTTGGTGTCCTTTGGTTATATTATGCTTTATTATTATGTTTGGGAAATAAAGATAAATACAATTTATTAAAAAAAATACTTGGAATGACAGAAAACATAATTTATACTTGATGGCCTACCTAAAAGGGAATTGATATACAACATATACCCCTGTAATAAAAGTAAATAAAAATAATATGAAATTTTTGTATTGATAACAGGTAAATCTTTCTGATCAATCATATCTTGCACCATAAAACTGATTATCTTTTGAATTATGAATTCTATTAGGCAAAGGTTAGACGTAAGATTAGTTTTTCATATACTGCTATAAAATAGTAGTGAACAAATACAAATTTTATATTCTAAATTTGAACAATTTAATCTTTGATGACATGAGCATATTAATAACACAAAATATTTGCCCTATATATAATTGTAATACCTGAATATGTGTGTGTGTGTTACTTGTCTGTCATGTTGGAAGTCTAAGGTAGTATTGGTTTTCTTTTCTTTTTGGACTGATTTGTGCCATAGATGAGCCAGAAACTACTTGATGCTCAGTAATTTATTCTGTAAGTTCTTCAGCAGTGTGGAGAGCTGTAACAGGGCAATGGGATGAAACAGTTTGTCAGAGATCAAATGACATCCTGACAAGTATGGTCTCTACTTGTACACTATTCTTCATGTTGAGATTCTTCTCTTCTCTTTCTTCTACAATATGCACTGTAGGTCAGCAGCCAGATGGTTCTCCCACAAAGGGATTTGAGCTATTCTTGTAAGAATCTGTTGTGTTTTCAAGTTTCAAGAAAAGTGTGTTTATGTCAAAGTGCTTGTCACTACAGCAACTGGAGATTTTGTCTCATTATCATAGTGACCAAGTAATTCCCAAAGCAGCTTTAAAATTTTTAAAGCCAAATTAACACAATAATGTTATGACACTTGATATAAGCCCTATGAGATACTGAGCAGACCAACAACTGTGTTATAACCATCCATAATCTATCTTTGATACTATATAACAAAAGTATATATAATAAGAAATAGTTTATAAAAATATTAAGGAACAGAATTTTTTTTAAATGTTTATGGGCTACAGGGATAAATCTTGAATTGTACCCTAGACTCGTGCTATGCTTTCTGGTTATAGAGTCAAAGTCCTAGTGATAGTGGCGTCATATCTAACTAGACAACATCAATTTGTACTTCTAATTCAATGGATGGAGGATTCCAAGACAAGGAAAAAAAATAATAGACGATGATTCTTGGGGAGAGTTTGATCAAACTAGAAATTCTGTAATGTGGCCACCATTTTTATACCATTATAAATTAATGTCAAGTTCTAGCACATATAACATAAAAATAGAAAGCTTTCTGGAAGGATATTTTAGTTCCTCATTGGCTTATAACAGGACTTGAAATATTTGAATTTTTTTTAACTTAAATTTTTACTTCTCAGTTTAGAAAAGTGAGCATCCAATCACTTCTTAAATCTCTGGAAAGTGTATAAGCATCAACTACACTCTGACATGAACATCTCTGTCAATATTGTGAATGTTAGTACAGACTGTCTGAACCAAATATATCTAAAGTACATAGTTGTAGTAATTTGGCAAACAGGCTCTGAAAGAAATACTCAGTTACTATGGTTGCACATCAGCTGTACATTAACTCTTTGCAAGAGGCACACATGACAGGAACACATACTGTGGAGGCAGCTCACCACACAGTAGCCGGGAAGCAGAGAGAAAAAGAAAAAAGCCTATGATCCTGAAGGACCAAGACTTCCTTATGAGCCCCACATCCTAAGGATTCCCTTATCTATATATATAGTACCAAGATGAAGCCTGTGTCTTTAAGTAATAAGAATTGGGGATATTTAGATCTCAAACTATTGTAGAAGGGTGAAATCATATGAAGGAGAAATGAAATGGTTTTTCTTAGAACCCTGTGAATGTGTTGGCATGAGCAGCCATCATTAACTGCCCCATGTAAAAGTAACTGGCCATCTTTAGGATCCCAAAGTTTCTCGTACATAATTCTATGTTATTATTTGCCTTTTCCTTTCTCATAACATTCTTAATAAAGCATTTCAGTTTAAGATTATTCTGATGCATATTGTAAGAACACAAAAAACCCCACATACCATTTACATAACTCAGGTTTTTATGAATGTAACATCTCATAGAACTTGAATATACTATCATGGAGAAAATGTGTTCAGTGTTACAATCAACATACAGAACATTTCTTGAATCCACAGGATCCCTCCTTCTACCCTGATAGAAAAGCATTCAGCTCCTATACCCTTACTACAGTCTCATCTCCTGCAGACCCCATAAACACTAAGCAGCTCTCAGTTCTAAATCTTATCATTTTATAATGTTACAGAAAATAATCATACAGTGAGCCCAACCTTCTCCATGTAATTCATTACTGATTGGTCCAAGTGGTTCATTTCCATGACTAAACAGATATACCACAACTTATTTAATCATATGTTGAAAGGCATCTGTATTGATTCTAGTTATGACCATTATGAACAACTTTTTTAAGAGCAAAATTTTTCTGTGATCATAAGGCTTCTCTATAGAATAAAAGCTGAAAAGTGCAACTAAAATAAAGATTAAATGCATATTTTTCTTTTGACCATTGCCTCCTTAAATGTAGTTGGCAGTACAGCACAGTCCAATCCAGGTGAATTCATGGTTATGACATGATCTTCAGTGTTGATAGAACTTTTCACCACAGCTGTAGTGAGAAGAATAGTTAGACTTCCCAAGTCACAGTATATTCTCTCTCAATACAGTAATATTCAAAACACTTTTTGTATCTCACTGAGAAAAAGATAATAACACTGATAGTAGCCCTTCAGCAACCTTGTGGAACTGCCACTCTGGTATACCAATTTACACATGATAAAACTATCACACTTTCACTAAGAAAGTAAGGAATTCATAAAGAGGCATTTTAAGTCTTTTTTTTTTTTTTTTTTTTTTTTTTTTTTTTTTTTTTTTTTTTTTTTTTTTTTTTTTTTTTTTTTTTTTTAGTAACAACAACAAATAATGTCATGTGTTCCATCAACCTGGTAGTCTGGTGTTTCTATGGATCTCAATGTTGTGTTTTCATTGAGATGGTCTGGGGAAACCTGCTGAGATGGAACAGGAACCTGCATACACAGGAGACTTTCAGAAAACCAAGTGCATGGAAGGAGATGTGTTCAAGTTCTGGTGTAGATTTTTAGGAAAATGTACCTTTGAATAAGAGTATGTCATATTACTGAAACTTAAAAATCTGTAGGAAGAAAACTGTTTTAACAGTCAGATTGACACACGTCCTCCAACAAGGCAATATCTCCTATTCTTTCTAATTTTTTTGAACAGTTTCACTACATGATTATTAAACATTAAGATACATCAGCATGTTGGGGTCTTTTATTATTCAAACCCTCACAACTATTAGTACACATAATATTTCTATTAAAAGAATATCCAGTTTTCAATGTATGCAACAATTAATCTGTTAAAACCCCTATGAGTATTTGGTACATTAATATATGGTCTAAAACTTACAGGACAATTTCTTCCTAAAGACTATGATAATTTCCATTTAATATTTTAAGAATCATGTCTCTTTAGGGTATACACCCAGAAGTGGTATTGCTGGGTCCTTGGGTAGATTGATTCTCAATTTTCTGAGAAACCTCCATATTGTATTCCAAAGTGGCTGGACAAGCTTACAATCCCACCAACAATGGAGGAGTGTTCCCCTTGCTCCGCATCCTCTCCAGCATAGGCTGTCATCTGTACCTTTTATCTTAGCCAATCTA